>NQII01003105.1:253220-289440 GCA_002778355.1 Clitarchus hookeri | reverse complement strand
CATCTCTAGAGCATTAGGCATCTCGCCTGCCCTCGCCCTGCGGCCTTTATTCCCACCCCCCTCTGTAACTCTTGCGTGCAGGAATAGTGGTAACATTTCAACCCCGAGACTTACATCTCGCCTCCTTGTGTGAGAATCAGGTCGCGTGGGGCCCGATCAGGTAACACCGGTTTTCTTGACCCGCCCGGAATAACAGCAGTTCCTTACCAGGACTGATACGACGCAGATATCGCCACGTGCTTATATCATCACAGAATATCCGATTGGGGTGAAATACGGCTCCTTATCTTCCTCTTAACGGCGTATAAACGTACTAGTAACCTACGTTATATGCACGTTCGGAAAAAAATGCCAAAATTAAAGTTGATAATTTACTAACTATTCGCTACCCATTCACATAGATGTCTTATTTCTAACGAAGTTATCCTACATATTATGATATACGTTAAGCTAAAAATATTTTCTCACGAGTGTGAAGGAACAAAGACGACTATTAAAACAAAGGTCAAATTCATTAGAACGACATTAATCAGGTTTTATAAATAAAACGTAATTAGTTAACTCTTAAATGGAAAATTTCCTACATCAATTAATTTGATACGTACAGCATTACTTAATTTTCTTTTTGAGTTAATGAAAAATATTTCACAAAATTGCACTGCATAGCCTTTTGTACCTGTTACACCTCTGATTTAATTTGCAATCTTAAAATACAAATAATCGTGATCTTTAATTCGTACCAGTCAGAGCAAAACACTATGTTACATGATACTCAAACCAATGTATTTAACTACTTTACATATCTAAAAGATATTACGAAAACATGACTTAACTATTACTATGGTTCATTAACGGTTACTTCCAACTTTTCTGCAGCCCTGCTTAAGTTATACTTCCGGGAGATTCCTCCAACTCTTGCAAACAAAGGTTAACTGAGTCTAGTAAATTACACCAAAGGGACAACGCACCACATTCGTGCGCACTTAGTGTAATAATATTTTGCATAAGAACTATTTCTTACTGGGCACTGCCAACAGTCCTATTTTCTTTCTGATTTATTCACATTAATTGTAATTGAAATATTATAATTATACATAGAAGATGCATCAAAGGTCAATTTAACAAAAAATATGATAGTTTTATGTTAACACGCGCATAAAATGCTTGTGATAAACAACATAGTATTTAAGAAACAACTAAGCCGTTATACTGGTGATTTTTTTTAACAAGTTTTGATTTAAAAAGTGCAAAGAAACCGCGAATATACAATATAATAGTCTCGAATATTGTGAACTTCCCTAAAAATAGAAATTCCAACATATACCAAAATATATTACTTCTTCGTAATATATGGAAACTTTTGCAATAAGCCAAATAAACGGTGAGAAAACAAGATGGTCAAGTTAATTTTATTACTTGACAGAACTGGAAGACAAACACGTGATTCAACAAAAAAATATGATTTAGTTTTTGTACAAATAAGGAGCATGTTACGCTTAAGATATTCTTTCACGTGTTTAAATTTTCATTGGAAAATTTTTCGATGTTTATAATCATCATATATCCATTCGCAAGAAAATGACTTCCTCTAGTCTGTTTTTACAACACAAAACTCCACTTTTAAAGCTACTGAAAAACCTCAGAAAACGTAATTGTTCTTCTTGGGTTTAAACATTAGGAACAGCAGTATTTAATTTATGTATTACAAGCATAGAATTTTACGAGGTGTAAAACATACTGTCATCAAAATTCGTTCATATGCGCACAGTCTATTAGTTTTTCTAGTGATATAAAACCGTTTCTAGTGTATTATTACGAAGGTTATTTAGTGTCAAGTTTTATGTATTTATAAGATTGAAATATACACATGAGTTTTAATCTCTAAAATAAATAATATCGTTTGATATATATGTGATATAATTTCCTATTATTTTTCTACATTTCGCAGTCAAAGCAAAGCGTTTATTAGAATATTAACACTTTTAGTAAATTTTTAACAACATAGTTTAAAAATTTGTGCTTAGGTTTCATTAGAATATAGTCGATAGAGGAATGTAAACTCGGAGTTGTGTAGTTTATGTCGCGTACCAGCCGTGCTTTTGTTTAAAGTATAAAATAAATGCTTCAGAAATCATGAATAATTCACATGCGGTAACGATTCGAACGAGCTACTATTTGACCAATTTACGCGCGGCAATTGCACGAATTGTGCGCGCATCATAAGTGCGACAAAAATGTCGATGCCGTCGCAGCGCTTTATATTCAGACCATCGATCGTTGATGGAAACGGAGAGCGATTGAGCAGTGGAAAGAGAGTGTTGGAAAATCTCCTAACACCTCACATTCGCCAGCTACATTTAGCGCGATTAAAAATAATGCAGCTTGAAAGCTTTCCAATGTAGTCATTAGAAGCTCTTTGCAAAATTAACGATTTGACGCAAAATCAAAGGCGCGAGAATATGTCAATTCAACATTTATATCTTTCTCGCAGGGATGAAATTCCGAGACTCCTCGAATTACAGCATTTGGTTGTGACAGGGGCAGCATTGTTAAGACACAGCCCGCGTCCCTCATAATCATATTACAAACATTGTGACGCCAGTATATTTCCCGGTAGGCAGCAATGCCATTATAAGCTGTCCACGGTAAAATGAGCACTTTTCAGACCGTAGTAACGTTTTCCTTTCAGCCATTTTTTATCCTTCGACCACCTTTTAAAATAAATATTGCCACGCAAGTAATAAACACAGTGTGTATATTCCACCGCACTCGGATGTTAACGTCTAAGGCTAAAATAAAATATATTTATTGACTGCTATTCCAAATGAGAAGGCTGTCAGTAGCGTCATTCTACCTTGAATAGTATATATATGTATGTGTGTGTGTGCGTGTGTGAGTGTGTGTGTGAGTGTGTGTGAGGGGGAAGGGGGTGTCTGTAGGGACATCAAGTAGCAAAGCTCCAAAAAGTCAATGATTTAGTTCTACGTCACACGGTATGCCCAGAGTTTAAAAACTATGAGACATCTCGTCATACTGGGCCCCGAACCATGTGACTACGGGCTCGGCGCTGAGAAATTTAGTAATGCTGATGTCGGACTCGTACCAAGTAAATAAATGATAGATTAATTGCGGGAGTGAATCTTAACGCCAATTTAATTTCGTGGACTTACGATTAAAACAAACATTTTTTTTACAATAAAATCTATCTCTTTTGAAGCCATTTCTAACTGTATACCGAGCGAAGTGGCTCGGGTGTTGAACTTTGGACTCGCAATCGGGAGGACGTGGGTTCGAATCCAGGTGCGGCCATCTTGATTTCGGTTTTCCATGGTTTCCCGAGATCACTATGGGCGAATGCTGGGATAGTTCTTTACTGCAGGCCGCCAAGGCCGATTGCCTACCTGTCCCTGCTTCTCTGAGCAGCTTGCTCCGTCTGTAATGACCTCATTTTCGACGAGACGTTAAGCCTCATCTATTTACCTACCTATGTAAACGAATAACTAGCATTTTAATAATTCGTTATTTCTTGCCAGTTGATGCATGGAACACATTCAATGAGAGCCTTCTAGCCTTTTAAACTAAAGAGACAAAATAAATTCCGACCACGCAGATCTGCACCCTTGACACTATACGATCGTTGGGGAGGAGGATATCGCGTTCAATATTAGCTGTAAGATCGGATATGTTTTACTCGTTTCACGTGGAAAAGAAAATTCTAACACGATTTTACAAAACAGCTAGTAGATACGTGTTCACAGACAGCTGTAGATATGCGATTACTCTAGGAAGTTCTAAGTTAGACAAAGCGTGGCACATTATCGACCAGGTGTGTGGAATCTTTACATTAATGGTTTGCACAGTGAAACTATTACCTTACGCAGTTCCAGTGCAAATGTAGACGTGCCATTTAAGAAGCGTGCGAATGTAGATCCTTAGGCTTAGGTGTTATAGACATAGTTCACTTACCATGACGCTAAGGAAGGTATTGCACACACCCAACAAAAAAAATGTACTTCAACAAAAAAAATTTTGGAACCTAGTTGCAAAAAAATTTTTAGGTGACACTACAAAAAAATTCCTGTAAACTCTCAACAAATTGCTTGAAAAGAGTGTACCGGACATATTCAGTATTTGTAGCAAAAAAAAAGTACTGTGAACTACCAACGGATACCCTGTTGAATTGTAACAATTTGCGTAGAAATTCTCCAATTATTTTCTCGCAAAATCACAAGCTACTATATGGACTAATACAAGGTAATTTATCTTTAAATGATACAAAGTAGATTTTATGGTATACAAATTATAGGTAGCCAGGATTGCACGGAACACATTTTATGCGGCCCAGTTAGACACATCCCAACCAAACTACGACTTTGAAAAATCCCAGAGAGGTGCCGAGGATCAAACGTGGAAACTCTACGTTAGAAGCAGGTACGCTAACCACTACGCCGCAGATTCATTTGTACACAGAGTTCTATTTTAATAGGTTATGCATACTTTCAATAATTTAATCTCGTGGTAATACGCTGTATTTTGCTTTCAAACGAGCAAGTTTTTAATGAGATCGCAGCGGAACTATAATTACACTTAATTACAAGAACTATGTTGGTCCCATGTACAAAAAAAGAGGTAATTTTGTACATACAAGAGAAAATGAATGCTGCCCATAACTGTTACAGGTTTACAAAAATATTTTTGTACAAGTACTAGCATTTGTATTATTGCAAGATATTTTCCGTTCGGTCTACAAATTTTTTTTACTGTGCATACCGATAAATATAATACAAAAGTTAATTTTAAATATACACTTATAAAAATTTTTAGACGATTATTTGTTAATTTTTGTAAAGAAAAGGAAAACCGTTAGAATTGTTTTTTAACATTTACATTTGATTGGAAATACTTACAAGCTAGGAACAAGATCATGTAACCATGTGTATGAATGTAAAAATTAAAGTTCGAAGTTCAAAGTTGAATTAGGGGTGAACTACCTCTGCTGCCTAGGTAGCTTAATCTTTACCTTCGCGTCGCGAATCTCCTAATTCAAATCTCAGATAAGTAATGGGCCGAAATGACTTCTGACATAGGCCTATATTATACGTTTTTTAAATAATATATGCCATTCTTACAACTCCTCAGGCTAGACTGTTACATGAAGCGTTTATTGGCAACAGTTAATCGCATATACGTCAAAAGAAAGCGTATTTTATGGACCTAACGTACCAGAAAATTTACGCAGGTTTTTTTTAGATTTGCTTTTTAATATAACTGCTTTATGTGCTTGCTAGCGCAATTCGAAAATATCGATAACAGGAAATGGATAAATGGAATTTTTAAAAACCTGTCGACTTTTAACAATTATTTTTATTAAACTTACGAAGTGAGGTGGGTGTGACAAGTTCAGCACATGAAGAAGAGCACGACTTCTGGTTTAACAAGANTTATTAAACTTACGAAGTGAGGTGGGTGTGACAAGTTCAGCACATGAAGAAGAGCACGACTTCTGGTTTAACAAGAGGGATTCCAATCCATCTATAGGACTGTAGTTTATAAGGAGTACGTTCCGAAAGAATTAAGTTGTTTGTGGCATTCAGTAAACCAAGTGAACTAGAAGAATTAATAACCATGGGTTTAAAGACATAAGTAATATTGTTTTTAACTCCAGATTACATTAAGACCTTACTGTCTATAGGTTTTAAGTGGAGAGATTTTGGCGGTTCTTAGCAACGAGGCTCTTAACCGATGAGGGCGAAGTGACGAGAGTATAGAACAGTGAAGGAATGCAAAGGCGGGGTAAACGGGAGATCTCCAAGAAAACACGCCACACGATTCCCACGTGCGAAAGTCCGGAGCGACCTCGCCGGGAATCGAACCCCGATTCACCTTGACGGGGGGGGGAGCGCTCTAGCAGCTACAGCACGGCGGCCCCTTATAAGTTTTACATGTATGGATTAATACATGGTAATCTTTAATACATGTGTTGAGATTTCGACTATCAGCAGCGTTCTCAACTTACAGAGTGTTTAGAATCGGAATGGAATTCTCCAATACACCACTAAAAAGGACGCAGACGCCCTTCGTAATGTGATTCCGATTTACACTGGAACTATCAATTCTCACCACTAGCTTCGTAGGACTAGGCACTTTAGTCTGTTGAATCCTTTTATTACAAATGATATGCAGTGGCGAACTTTCTTTCAAATGCTTATCATGAGTATAAAAAAAATGTACGTGCGTTGTAGCTCTACTATACTGTGTAAAATTTGTTATGATTGCTGGTATAACCCCCTGCTGCTTATAATGAAGGTAAGGATGTTTCCCCTAAGAACATCAGTTTTACAACCACTATTCCTTCTACAACTGCGTCAGTGCATTAGATATTCTGCAATATTGTCATGCGTAACTCTCGGTTTGAGGTGGTGAGGGGGTAGCGAGCTCGCATTCGACACCTTAATGTTAAGGGTACGGTCAGATGTTTCCTTCATTGTGCGCCACCCCATTGGCACCTAGCTGTTCGCGGATACCTGAATGAGACGTTGCCGCAACGCTGGATTGGTCGAGGAGCAGCAGGTGACCAGGCTCTTCATCACTGGCCCCCAAGAATCCCGGATCTTACCCCGTGCGATTTTTTTGTATGGGGGTACATAAAGGATCAATGTTTCATCCACCATTTCCGACAAACATTGACGACCTCAAAACGAGAATTACGGACGCCATCCAAACCGTAACACCGGACATGATGACAAGAGTGTGGAACGAGTTTGATTATCGCGTAGATGATGTTCGGGCCGCTCGTGGTGGTCACATTGAACATTTATGAATGTATGGTAAACAAACTCCACAGTTCCACGGTTCGTTTTATTGGTCAATCAAGGTTGTAGGTTGTTTGGTTTTGATATTATAGACCTTCAAATTGGGGGTATACTTTTATTGAGAGAATGCTGAGAAAAAGGAGCTGGAATTCCGAAAAACTGACTTAAATGAAGAAAATAAGTTACTTATTATTAAGTTTTATATTTTATGGATATGGACCAAGGATTCCAAACTATTCATCATTCATGAAGTGAGTCATGTCCATGGTTAGCAGACGTCCGCCAAATTAAGCATATGTCCTCTTCTTTAAGCACTTTAGCGTCCGGCCGAATATTACGTGGTGGTCAAAAATTTGCGTTTTTTTTTTTAACGTGAGAAACTTATTCATTTGGAATTAAAAGTTTTATGCAACGAAATTTGTTTTTGCTGTTTTGTCGTCATTCACTTGGTTAATCGTATAAAAAATTCTGTATGTTATTTAGTAAACCATGTAAATAATTTTAACGATATTTTTTTTNTCACTTGGTTAATCGTATAAAAAATTCTGTATGTTATTTAGTAAACCATGTAAATAATTTTAACGATATTTTTTTTCAATTTATTCTTTTGTCTTTTTTTTTCATGATGCAGCGTGTATTAAAATGGTTTCTTGTGCAATACAACTGTAGCACAGAACCTTTTTTAGTCATCATATTTTATGTTAACTGACAATGCGAACATTATTTCATTGTATTTATTAAACTTCCGGAAACAGTTTCCTCGAAATGCTNTCACTTGGTTAATCGTATAAAAAATTCTGTATGTTATTTAGTAAACCATGTAAATAATTTTAACGATATTTTTTTTTCAATTTATTCTTTTGTCTTTTTTTTTCATGATGCAGCGTGTGTTAAAATGGTTTCTTGTGCAATACAACTGTAGCACAGAACCTTTTTTAGTCATCATAGTTTATGTTAACTGACAATGCGAACATTATTTCATTGTATTTATTAAACTTCCGGAAACAGTTTCCTCGAAATGCTNTTTTATGTTAACTGACAATGCGAACATTATTTCATTGTATTTATTAAACTTCCGGAAACAGTTTCCTCGAAATGCTAACGACTTCATTGAAATGTTTTTTTCAACATTATTAACCCATTCAGATCCAGTCTACACAATTGTGAACATTACGCACGTGTGGGTAATTTTTTGTGGCCCGTACTGCACACTGCGTAGGTCAATGACCAGCGGGTAAATGATTCTCAAGCCGTCTTAATTGTGTAATTCAAAATTGCTGTGACCGTACATACTGGCTGTGACAACGAAACTAATGTTGGGTTGACTAAATTACAAGACGTGCAATAAGAGAAAATGATATTTTGCAAGATCTGAAACCATACATTTAAGTGGGTCCGAAAGGGTTAAGATTAAAATATATACTCGAGAAAAGAATGCGCGGTTATCCAGTATAAATGATTTTCGGCGCTAATGAAACTGCGTTGTCCTTTTTAATGAAGAGTGTGTTGTAACCCTGGTGATGGAGGAGTTTGGGTGTGAGCCACGACAGGTCCGGCCTCCCCGCCGCAAGACCCACTTCACACTTGATGAGTTTTCTCCATGCCAAACGTCGTGGTCAGACCACGCAGGTGGAAGGACGCACGCGAGCACGCACTCAGAGAAACAGAGGAATGGGCGGGTCCTCGGAAATACCAGAGTGCCCCCCCCCCCCACCAAGGGTTGAGAGGTCTCATTAAATCTGGCAAGCCCTCGTATTCGGGATCAGATAATGGCCGTGGACTATGTGTCAACCGACGGTCGATACAGTACAATTAACGCGCTCATCGGGCGGGGCATCGATCCATTTTAATTCGGGTGTCTTTGACCCCGAGTGAAATCAGCTTTCACGTGCTACAGTGAAATAAATATTTCATTGTTTACGTGGTAAATTATCTTACACGATGAACGTTTACGCTGTTGTATACAGAAAAGAATTTAATTTTGAGTAAATATTTCGGCATGTATAAGAATTTTTGGAAACTACCGATAATTACATTACATCTGACATATAACAAAAATTTTAATCAGCAATATGCAAACAATAAAGCAGAAATTTAACATGCTACTATGGTATGAGCATTCTGTTAATCAATACCTACCTTACAACGCAAAATACGAAAATCTTTGAATCAGCGATCTTAACCGTACGCATGATCATCTACTGACAACTTTGTTACGAAATTATAAAAATCGGACCATTTTTTACTACAGCGTGAAATATGGCAAAGAATATTATTGAGTAATTCCGTTTTTAGTGACAGCAAAATCAACAGGAAATTTGTTATGCGTGGCTCGGTGTATTTAATTGTAGTCAATAAATGTGATTAGCTCTTGTTTTGGAATATGTTTGGATATTTGGGAGTACACATAGAGGCAATCTCTCTCACTCTCACACACTCTCACACACACACTCTTTCACACTCACTCTCTCANTGGGAGTACACATAGAGGCAATCTCTCTCACTCTCACACACTCTCACACACACACTCTTTCACACTCACTCTCTCAAACTCACTCTCTCACTCTCTTCCATTCTCACTCACACACTCACACTCTCACACTCTCTCTCTCACTCTCTCCCATTCTCACTCACACACTCACACTCACACTCTCACACTCCCACTCTCTCTCTTACTCACTCGCTCTCTCACTCACTCTCTTACTCTCACTCTCTCACTCACTCTCACGCTCACTATCTCACTCACTATCTCACTCTCACTATCTCTCACACACACACACACACACACACACACACAGCCTGACGTTCATACACACTCACATACAATAGTCACAACGAATTAATTNCACACACACACACACACACACACAGCCTGACGTTCATACACACTCACATACAATAGTCACAACGAATTAATTTATTCGACAAACAATGCATCCTCTCTTTAAAAAAACAGCCAAAACATAACAGAACGAAGCAGATTATGTTTCAGAATATTATGGAAGAAATGTGCGAATTTATCGTCAAACCAATGTAACTCCACGTTATACGTCTCTCAAATACCTTCCCTTTAGAAATAATACTAAAGCAATATCCAATGTCATTTTTTTATAGTTGCTTCGCAGAACTGCTTTGATGCCACAGATTGTAATAATTTCGGAAACCTTAGAAAGAACTACAACTAGAAGCTACTTTTATTAATGACGTGATTAAATAAATTTGGTGTGATTAGTTTTCAGAATATTTTCCACTGAATTTCTAAACTAATATATATACACATATTATATATATTTCAATTACTTCAAAACACACTTGAATGTAGAGAAAGATGTGAGGAATATTGTTTCTTGCAGTACACACATTTAAACGTTCACAGCATCTATCGTTCAGAACTAGAGTATTCTCTGAGGCAGCCAATGCACCAAATTACTCTGAAAGTATACATACTACTTTTGAGTATTTTGCTAGGCATAACACCCGCACTTTATGGTGAGATGATCCTAATGTGCAAGCGAAGTAAGCACAAAACCGACGCCAATGAAATCTTATGCGTGGAATGGGCACGACATTAATACCCCTGAACTAAGTCAAGAAAAGTGTCGTCAGAACTTACTCCAATGGAAAGCAAATCTTGATGTGCCATCGCCAAGAGCATGCGGTATAGCATGCATGACCCACATTNGGGGGGGGGGGTTGTGGGTTCAGGGTAGTTTCTCTCAGCTTGTTTTTCGCCCCACTCCATGCAAAAGTTGGTGCAGTCACTTATAGCTACCGCCTTCAGATCACCGTATGGTGAAACCAGTTTCAACAAAAAAAAAATAATAATAATGAAAGTGTTTGAGAGTGGCCTACCTACGAACGTCACTTACTAAAAATTACACATAAACCACTTTCAGTTTTCTATTTGCGTTAACAAAACATATTTTCTGATTTTCAATTATTTTTAGTTACCATGTAAGCACGCGATATTTAAAACAATATAGATGTGTGCAGCACAATTTTTTCTTTATTGCTATATTATATAAATATAGGACCTTAGTTGAAAGTCTCGTAGAGGTAAGTTGCCAACGAAAACCTTGTATGACACTCAAGAGATTTGCACTTAGAGGCGACGAGGCGTCTGCTGCGCATGCCAGAGTCACCCATATCTCTTTGAGTCTTCTAGGTCTCGGACAAGGAAAATATGTCCTGGTAGACAGGTAGTATTTAATCCGTAAATTCCCAGTCGCTCATTGGATTATCCTGATAAGACTCGATGTATAGAGCTACCGTTTCACCTCGTCAGAACTTAATTTTTACTGCGTGCTTCTCTGAATTATTACAAACTCAAGTGATCATATATTTCGAGTGTTCATTTTTTATTTCAAACCAACGAACAAGTTTTTCTATAAGATAAGTGGTGTTATTCTTTAAATAGGTCGGTAGGTAGAGTTTGACGTCTCATCGACGGAGAGGTCATTAGAGACGCAGCAAAGTGTTCATAGAAGCAGGAACGGGGAAGGAATCAGCCATGGCCTGTAAGGTAAGTAAACAAACAAGCGTTTTTCTGGAATGATTTATAAAAACCATGGAACCGAGAATCGAACCCGCGACCATTCAAATGCGAGTCCAGTGGCCTCGCTCGGTGGTACTCCTTAGAAGTTGAGAGATTTTGGCGGCTCTTAAAAATCGAGGTCTTGAGAGCCGATGGAGGGTGAAGTGAAGTGAGTATGGAGCAGCGTCGGAATGCAAGGGCGGAGGAAACGGGAGATCCCCGAGAAAGCCCGCTGACCAGCGGCATCGTCCTGTAATCGAACCCCGGTTCTCCTGGGTGTGAGGCGAGTTGTCTAACCAGTACACAACGCGGCCCCCTGGTACTCGTTGGGAAACACTTTGGTTGGTACTCACCTGTCCAAGTGGAAGGCGGCGATCTCGGCGTTGTGCCGCTCGAAGTCCGTGAAGTAGAAGTGGTTAGGCAACGTCTGCTGCTCCCTTGGGAACCTGAAACAAGGAACGAGTACGTTCACTTCGCGCGACTGTGCCTGGAAGACTCGGGGAAGGCGAGAAACAAACGAGGTTACAGCGACTGCATGCCACATACGATGCGTTCATTTATTGTACATTCCGTTCCTCTGAGACCTCTTTAACCATTTAAGTCACTGTGTCCAATATACAACGTGTAACTAAAAATCACCGAAGAACTCCAGGAGGTGATTCCTGGCGAAAATTTAAAACGAAAATGCATGTACCATTTTCCCCTAAAGTGATTAATAGGGGAGATATCCCCCCTCCCCCTTCACAAATACAATTGTTGAAAGAATTCTCGTTACAAATATAAGGAACTACTTGCGATTAAGCAACACATCTGTGAATAGTAGTTTGAAGAACGGAGATCTTACACCTGTGAAAATGTGGTTGGTAATATCACCCCCCTTCATCGGAAGAATAGGGGTTGCCACCCTGTTTTTTTTTGTTAGGAATCAGCACCACTATTTTCCTGATGAAAGAGGATGGTATTACCGACCACATTTTCACAGGTGTAAAATCTCAGCTCTACAAAACACTATACACCGATTTATTGCTTAATCGCAAGTAATTCCTGATATTTGTAACGATGATCATTTCAAAAGTTCGATTGGGTGTCAGTGATTACGATATCGGAAACTATGTCTGTACCATTTATGGAGAAAATAAAACTATGATAACATTTGAAACTGTATAAAACACAACAAACAATCAACATCTTTAATAGCAAATCCTTATTTGTCTACAGCAACCACTGCATAANATAACATTTGAAACTGTATAAAACACAACAAACAATCAACATCTTTAATAGCAAATCCTTATTTGTCTACAGCAACCACTGCATAACACAAATAATGCAAGTTTCGGAAATCAGACACATAAACTTATAGACAAACTACTTAACAACGAAGGAATAATGCCAAAAGAGCGAGACAAATTGTTTTTTTTTAATGTATTTTACTAAATTGATCGCAATAAAAATAATTTGATAATCATTTGAAAGCTAAATTCAAGCCAAAATAGTTCAAAAGTTAAAATTAAATGTCTATAACTGTACTTTATACACACATGTGTACATATATATGTATATATACACACATATACTTATATAGTTATTATCACTGCTAGTGCAGTTTTCAATCGCTACATAATTTATCTGCACATTTAATCGTTACCCTGTTCATGACTGTAAAATACAGTTTACTTAGGTTCCTCGCAGTTATTTATTTTGAAAATGTTCTTCATGCCTATTCCATAATCACTCACCTACAAATACAATGTGATGCGGTCTCAGGGCACTATGCTCCACATTACAAGCTGTCTACCGATATATTACTGAAAATAATTTCACCATAATTTTTCCGGTATAACATTTTTAGTTTTACAATTCTGCGTGACACCTAACAAATATAATTATTTCAATCATTACCGGCTGCATGGATAAGAGAACAAACCTACCGAAAGTTGATATTTAATAAGCACATATATAATTTAGGAATAAAAAAAATTTTAAAAACAGTTTTGAAAATAGATACAAGATAAAACTTTGCAAATGTTATAAATACCATTATCATATACATTTATTAAAAAATCACGTTATCTTTAAGACTTGGAAAGAACACTAAGGAAAGAACACCATAAACACATGATTGGTCATCGGCCTCAACTTCTGATTTCAAACAAATCTTTGTAACCAATTGTGACTGCCATTGTGTTTTTCTCAGCTTTAAAAGCTATTATTATATTTCCGCGCTCTTGTAAAATAATTTCAAATTTGCACTATTGCCGTCCCACACACAAAAAAAAAATATAAATGTATATATACATATACAAAATACACAATATATTTATTACATAATATGTACCCAATTTGTATAAAATACAAACAAATAAGTCATTTTCCTGCGTATATTAAACATACAGGAAAATGGTTGTGTTGCAAGCTATTCTATGCCTTGGGGCAGAGTCAATTTCAACGGAGTTTCTCGATTTTCTCGTAGGAAGCGCTTTCATCGGCGCTCCTGCAAACTGCCGCTGCGTCGTCCCAAATAATCTCGAAACCCAGGGCCAATGAATAAATATAGAGGTATGCAGTGTGCCAGACTCCCACGCCAAGTGTTGCAAGTTCTCTGGATTTATGCCTCCAAGTAAACGCGCAAATGTCTTTCAGCGTTACTTCAAACAACCTGTTTGATATGTCACGATACTTCACCTGCGCAATGCTGCAATCATAGTCTNGTCTTTCAGCGTTACTTCAAACAACCTGTTTGATATGTCACGATACTTCACCTGCGCAATGCTGCAATCATAGTCTGTTCACGTTTTATTGATCACTTTTAAAATCAGCCTTTAAAAAAAATGCCACTGCCCCTACATGCATTTCTTTAAACGTAAACGCGGATTGTCACGAGCCCGGTGAAGTTGGTAACGAAGGAGGGAAAATAGTTCCACGTCTTTACGTACACTTACGACTCATAATGTGCGTTTCTGTACTGGTTATTTCCTACGCCACCTCTGAAAATCATTTTACAGTTGTTATAGTCAACTCGCGGTTACCTACAACTTTTCTGAAGACATGCTAAAGTTATACTTCTAGGATATTCTCCCACCGCGCTCAAACAAAGCTAACCGGGTGTACAAAATTAAACCAAAGGGACAACTCACCGCATTCGCGCGCACTCAGCGTAATATTATTTTGCATACTAACTAATTATTACTAGGCATTACGAACACGCCTGTTTTATTTCCGGTTGTATTAATATTAATTATAAATTAAATATTATAATTTACAAATAAACGTAAAGTAGAAGTAGATATATTTGGTCGATTCGAGGACAAGGGTTGGGGGCTGCCGATCTGGTGATCCACGTCCATTTTGGATCCGCCATCTTGGATGATTTCATAGAAGCCATCTTGTTTCCACCCGCCATCTTGTTTCCGTCTGCTTTATTTTTTTTCCTGTCGCCATTTGGTTTCTGGCTACCATCTTGTTACTGTCCACCTTCTTGTTTCACTCATACTGTTTTCGCCCACCATATTGTTTCCCAATTACTCACCTTCACATCTGTTGCATGCGGTAGTTTTCTTGTCGTTCACTAGAGAGCACCACCGATCCCTGTAATGTTGTTTATTGCTGCTAGTGTGTGCCACCTTACTACTCACCTTTCTTTCGAACCTGCCATGTTGTTTGGAGTAAGTAGTTCCTTGATCACCTGCCAGAGGCGCTGGTGTGTGTCTGCCATGTTGGTTCTACAGTTGGCAACTAGGGGCGCTGTTATTTAATTTTCGCAGAGCTCAAAATATCGTCTGCAGGAGAACGTAATTGAACTGCCGAACCTGGGGTCGACATGCAGACGCCTTAGACCACTCGTATATCGGGACATGTTCTGGGATAAGGGTTTCAAAGAAGTTATAGCATGTGTGTGCTGGGGAAGAATACATATTTTGTCGTACTTATTCTAATGTGTAGTACTAATATTTTATATAATTGTTGTCAAAACAAATCCAATTTTTATCGCTACTTCGGAGATGCCATGTCCCATATCTCGTGCGGCGACTATAACACCACGTTCAAACTCATTTAAATCTTGTTAACCTGCCATTGTAGCAGCAGTAACCGATCTAGTAACTTTTCCAGACGCTTGTTGTCTTATATAGGCGCTGCCGACAGCATCGCGTTACTCTGATTGGTTCCATACCTCTGTTATTTGCATACGCACCCTTATACAAGTTTTTTTGGCTCTCCAGTGTGCAACAGTTTAGTACACTAAATAGAGACACGTGGCCATTTATTAAACTAAAGCTGCCAATTGGAACACTGCCACAGTCTGTTACCATGGTTCTGGTGTGTCTTCACTAAACGAAGCCGCGGAAGTAGCTAATATGTCGTATATACTCCAATCACGGTTACTTCCGACTTTTCTGAAGCCCTGCTTGAGTTCTCATTTCAGGATAATCGTCCGCCTCATGCAAACAAAGCTTTTCTATGACAAGAAAACTACATCAAAGGGACAGAGCACCATATTTGTGCGCACTCAGTTTAATATTTAGCACGAGGACTATTTCCTATTAGGCATTACCAACACACTTACATTTTCTCTGTGTTTTTATTCATATTAGTTATAAATAAAATGCAAGTCAAAGTTTTATTTAATCAAAAATAAAATGTGTTAATGTTAATGAAAGTATAAAAGCTTGTGATATAAGTCATATTTTAAACCAAACACGTCATACACGGGGTGATTTTCAAAAATTTGATTCGAAAAATGTGAGGATACTGCGAATGGACTATAGAGAACGTGAGCCACGTGCTGGTGTAGTGTGGCACATCCTGCGACGACCGTTAAGAAGAGGCCGAGAAAGAATCGTCTGAAATGTTTTCAATAACTTTTCTCGGCGGCATCCAACGCCATCCTTCAAATGAGCAGCTCTACTCGCAGTTGAGATACCTCACGTGTCAGTTGCGAGGACTTTCAGAGCGCGGGCAAACACGACAGAATATCGTTGAGTGATGTGCTTTTGCGAGTAAGGACAGCGTCGAGTATGCGCGATAACTGCTGGTATAGACAGTTCATGGTAAACTGAGTACTTCTGAAAGCCCTGCTTAGGATCTACTTCTCTGATTACACTACCGTATCCTTCCGACACGTGTAAATTTAACAGTGCCATGCGCCTGGCCACTTTATTTATGCACCATCCGAGTGAAATCGGGAAATTGTTAGTGATGTACTGAACCCAGACGATAATTAGCACCACAGTGATTTTTATCGGCTGCAGTTGAAAGGAATCCAATAGAAAGAGATTAACTCAACTGCGACAGGATAGTTAAAGAAAATTGAGAGCGGACGTGTATAAATGATGACTACGTGCGCGAACGTCTGCACGCTGTTTGGGCGCCTGAACAGAAGGCGCTCTTCTAAGAGTCGTCCAATTGCCGAGCTGGTTACAGTCTTCCGGGCGACGACGACGCGCCTCAACGAGACTCTCAGTGAGCCGCGGAGGCCGGATACGCCGCATCGTCGCCGGCAGTCAAGGCCGCAGCGGGGCCCGCTGATTGGCTAAGTGGCGGCCGCCGGTCACGTGACGACCGTCTCGTGCGACCCGCGCGCGCCTTCTCAGGGCGAGTGTCGCCAACCGTCATGGAATTATACACTGAAGAGCAAAAAAAAAACCAGTAGGCCTATAGGCGTGCGTATGCAAATAACAGAGGTATGGAACCAATCAGAGTAACGCGATGCGGTCGGCAGCTAGATCGGTTACTGCTGCTACAATGGCAGGTTATCAAGATTCAAGTGAGTTTGAACGCGGGGTTATAGTCGGCGCACGAGAGATGGGACATAGTATCTCCGAGGTAGCGATAACATTTGGATGTTCGCGCACGACCATTTCACGAGTGGACCGTGAATATCGGGAATCCGGTAAAACATCACATCTTTGACATCGCTGCGGCCGGAAAAGATCGTGAATGAACGGGACAAACGACGACTGACGAGAATCATTAAACGTGACAGACGTGCAACCCTTTCTCAAATTGGCGCAGATTGGATTTGTGGACTGCCCTGCAGGATTCATGGTGTGAATTGCCTCCTGCATACNAATCATTAAACGTGACAGACGTGCAACCCTTTCTCAAATTGGCGTAGATTGGATTTGTGGACTGCCCTGCAGTATTCATTGTGTGAATTGCCTCCTGCATACCTTCAGACATTAGTCGAGTCCATGCTACGTCGTCTTGCGGCACTTCTGCGTGCTCGCGAAAGGGGGAGGGGGAGGGGCTACATAATATTAGGCAGTTGTACCAGTTTTTTTTGGCTCTTCAGTGTACATTATTGTGGTATTGTTTAAGTCGCCGTAGTACGTAATATTATAAATCCACTATACCTCTGGCAATTGGTTTAATTAAGCTTCAGGGAAATTTTTTTTTCAACATGCAGTACATCGTTGCACTTAAAATATACCCACAAAGGGGAAATTTAATGGTCAAGCGTACCAATAGACAGACGAGTGGCTACACTGAAAACTTGAAAATTATCTTTGGAACGGAAAGCGAATTGGAATGGAAAATCTTTGTTTTATCGTGGCAGAGTTACCAGAGGCAGATAATGCTAANTTTGGAACGGAAAGCGAATTGGAATGGAAAATCTTTGTTTTATCGTGGCAGAGTTACCAGAGGCAGATAATGCTAAAAACTTTCTGCTTATTTATAAACCCCAATAAGTGTTACAGCAAAGCTATCAAATTAACCCTCACGTTGGTCATCACAAATTAGTGTAATTGTTCAAAATTACACATTTTAAGTATACTATGTTTATATACCGATCTTATTGCCGAGGCTATTACTGTAACTGAGGTGTTTAATAAAAATGTGTTTCCGCTATTCCATACATTTTTTTTACAAACGCACTTAAAAGAAGAATAATTTTGGGAGGTCTGTGGTACTGCATCTGCAGACTAGTTGGCAACACTGCTCCGAGTCCCCGCGACAGGACTACATAACACGCGGGGGACAGAAGCGGAACAGTCCCAGGCGCCACCAGAATGTCCTCACTTCCCAGCAAAATGGCGGAAATTCGCTCGCCGGCCAGCTCTTGACGATTAAGAGGCCTCCCTAGTTAATATATGGGATTCATTGTAAGTAGTTGTGTCTATTTTAATTTTTAAAAAACTACGGAATATTTTAATAGAAATCTTTTCTTTTTAGGACAATTGTTTCCCATTCAAAACATTTGCTTATTGAAATATAAACGTGGTCATTGAAAAGTGCCAAACAAAGCAAATACCGCCGTTAGTAGCCCACTGTTTACAATTGTTATTATTCTGTAAAACATTGTTTTAATCTATAGCGATAATGTTGTATAATTTCTGAAATTGTTTTATGCAATATAACCTTACAGTCACAGCTTAAAATTCTGAGAAAACAGAATACAAGCAAAGCTTGTTTATGCTTTTTTCCATCGCCGACGCAATGTGTCCATACAGCCGGATGTTACATTGAGGCGTTTGAAATTGTTTACTAGGGATTCCACTTAAAGTCGCGGGTTCCTATATGAAGCGGATGCTGTGTCGCATTTCAGTTCAGCATAGCCAAACTCCATCTGGGACCCCCAAGATTATAAAGGCAATTTACTACAGGTATCAGCGGGAGAGCTGCCCTTATCGTCTTGAGGTTGGGGAGGAATCGTGATGACGCTCAGGCATGTCACACTGCGCTTCAAATGCTTGACCATGAGAAACTCTTGCCGATCAGCTTTTTATACATGCCACCCCAGATCCAGGAGTTATATTTGTTATGTGATATATGTAAAATTGTGTACATTTTATATAATTTTTATATGTTTAAATGTGATTCGATATCACTGGAGAGAGGTGTAATCCGAGACAGACACGAAATCGCGACGAGGTCCAGGCATATTGTACTTGGCGCTACACCTGTGCGACTCTGGGAAATCTTTCCACGACTATTTCGGGTGCAGTCTTTCTCTGCTGATATTAAGCATCATGCCAATAATTTCATGTTAAACTCTGTAATGGCCACTAGCTGGGGACAGAGTCCAATAAAATATATTTTTTTTNTCATGCCAATAATTTCATGTTAAACTCTGTAATGGCCACTAGCTGGGGACAGAGTCCAATAAAATATATTTTTTTTTGTTATTTTAACCCAACAATGCATTGGACACTTCAGCGTTTTCTAAGAACCATTGTGCAGACTTCACTTCCCGCGCAGAGCTGTTCAAATGAACGAAATAAACTTTGTGCATTTGAGAGCAATGGAACAAACTCTGGATGATATAACATATCCAANGCTGTTCAAATGAACGAAATAAACTTTGTGCATTTGAGAGCAATGGAACAAACTCTGGATGATATAACATATCCAAGTAAAGTAAACCAAAATAAAATCGTTTCATATATTTTAACAATAATGAGACAGAGGGTGCTTTGGAGTGTGCCACAGAAACATACATGGAACGATGGACAAAAATTAAGATGGCATTTCCGATGTTATCAAGATATTTGCTTGGAATAATTTCTTGCGTTGTTTGTCGAGAGGATTTGACAACAAACATGTAATCGCCAAAAGAACCCAACAACACGTGCTGTTTTTAGCTATGCCAACCTTGTAGCTCTTGCCTTTAACATATAAATAACCCTATATGACCATATCGTAAAGACTGTTCCGTGAGTGAGTGAAGCGAAGAGATTTGGACGGTTCTTAACGTCGACGCCTTGAGAGCCGACGAGGGTGAAGTGAGGTGAGTATGGAGCATCGCCGGAATGAAAGGGCGGGGGAAACGGAAGGTCCCCGGGAAAACCCGCCGACCAGAGGCATCGTTCGGCACGATTCCCACATGCGAAAATCCGAGAGCGACCCCGCTGGGAATCTAACCCGGTTCGCCTAGGTAGGAGGCGAGTAGTCAGGCCACTGCACTACTGCGGCCCCGACTGTTTCGTCCTCCAGATATGCCGTAGCAGTAAATGAAGGAAATGCAGCACACGAAAGTTTCAGCGATCACGTAACTGTGATCCACTTCCTGTGACGCAGTTAGAAGCGAGTNAAGGAAATGCAGCACACGAAAGTTTCAGCGATCACGTAACTGTGATCCACTTCCTGTGACGCAGTTAGAAGCGAGTGCTTTGTAACACTTGGCACGGTGGTCCCACTACTCTCGAAAGCAAAAAAGGCTTATTAATTTGACAGACGGAAGCCNGCTTTGTAACACTTGGCACGGTGGTCCCACTACTCTCGAAAGCAAAAAAGGCTTATTAATTTGACAGACGGAAGCCTGAACCACCACGGAATATGCTGCAGTATGCAGCAGCCGATCTGATGTGCACTACACGCCCGTTTCCACAGCCTCACGCAGTATGCGACCAGAACGGTAACCTCGAAGGAACGGCAGGCCCATTTCACATTTATGTTACTGATCTGCGCACGGCAGTAGTAGAACTCAAAAGTCCCTGACGGCTCGCAAGATTCATATGTGCAGTATACTCAACGTGAGCAGAATCAGGCTAACGCAACTTCATAATGCATGCACGCCAAAAACAAAAGCTTGTTTGCACACGACCTAAGAAATGTTCGATATCTACCATCTGTGAACATTTGGCAGGTGGTAATCGATTTAACTCCCACGAGTAACACACTTTTGTTTCTTAATACCGTGGCGCCCCCTAATCACCTAATCACCAGTCAAACGTTCAGAGGTTGCAGATATCATATCAAACTTCTTGTTTATATGTATATACTCCTCCTGCCGGTTAGCCGAGCAAGCTGAGGCGTCCGTTTAGGCGTGGGTGATGCAGTAATATTTAACACCCTGTCAGTGGCATCCCGTCATATTTGAATATTGTAATTCGTTTCAGGCAGCGTGTGATTGTCTATCACTTTTTTTTGGCTGGCGAGAACAGATAAGGTCAACATTCGCAAGAGGACCAGAGTCTAATTACGCTTTACAAAAAACGATTATTTGAAAAAGGAAACAGTAAAAACAATAAGGCATTCCGGTTTCATTATTTTCAGCCGGCTAGTCTTTAGAACTTTACTATGCCGGTGCGAAATTTTCTGAATTAATATTATCGTAAAAACCCGAGAAATTCAACTGATTTCATACTTACCGCTTCTAAGCATTCAGACGAAACAAGTGACACTACCGTGTGTTATCTCCTGAAGACAACTCAAGCGTTGGAAAATCGTATGCACTATGCCGAACAAGAGTTGCATTGCAACGACCTACGATTTAGCAGTAAGAAGTCTTGGACGTGCGGGTCGAGTTGCAAGTTTCGACATCTCACATAGCAGTTCATTGTTATGAAAACCGTTTACTAACGTTTCCATTTTTTATAATGAAATGATGAGTGCATTAGTTATTACAAAACCAACGAAGTGCGCATACAGGGTGATTATAAAATCATGGGACACACATTGAGCGGTGGTAGAGCTCACTAAAACAAACAAATATTGTAAAGGAATACATGGGCGGAAGTGACGCGTTGAGGCACAAACACAGAAATAACACATGAAATGCAACACATTGTTTATTTACAACGTCGCCGCTAAATTACTTTTTACAGCAATGTTTATAATAATTGCTCAAAATTGCTACCACCGACAGTAATGCAAGCTTGGTAGCGTCGGTAGAGTGATTGACGAACAGATTCAAATACGCCGGGTATTTCACGCACGCACGCGTGCAGCCGCACAGGATAGTCGAGCGACGAGGTCTTCAATGGAATCAACTGGAGTCTCGTAAATGAGGGCTTTCAAATGCCATCATAGGAAAAAATCGAGACTCGATAAATCTGGTTATCGTGATGGCCATCGGACTGGCCCACCACGCCCTCAACGCCTCAACGCGTCACTCCCGCCCATATATTCCTATACAATAATTGTTTGTTTTAGTGAGCTCTACCACCCCTCAATGTTTGTCCCATGATTTTAGAATCACCCTGTATATGAGGGAACAGTCGTGTGTAATAAAAAGCTCAGGGCGGAACAGGGGGACATACTGACGTGTTTTAACGCCCCAAGGTGGGATCTGTACAGAGGATGAATGTAAATTATTCCTACAGACTTCGGCTGTAGGCTCGTCACGAAATTTAAGATGAAGCAATTCAAACGACTTACGTTCTGCAGTAATTACTAAGGGTGATACGCGCCTTTGAATTTGCAGCTGAACTACTAGCTTATTGCAGATATTACATAAAAGTAACACAAATTCTTCAGTTTTACGTACCTTCTCTATCACTTGGAATAAAGTAGTGGTTTGGTTCCCACTTCAAAGAAGCTGCTCTTAATAACATTTTGTCTGGGTCTATTACAAAAACCGCTCTCGTAACGTAACAAAGACGTAATATTACTAGGGATACCATATAGTTCTTACAAAGATCTGTAACTGTACAAAGATATTTTCATTATCATTAAAACAACAACAAAAAATAGTAGTACTGNAGTTCTTACAAAGATCTGTAACTGTACAAAGATATTTTCATTATCATTAAAACAACAACAAAAAATAGTAGTACTGGTACTCTTGGCGTAAACTTAATGTGATCATAGAGAGAATATAGCGTACAGTGCGCATCCAGATACGCAGGAATTAATTCCCGAGACCCCATTCTGAACGGCATTTGACAATAGTTGCCTACACTCCTGTCGAAATCAATTGNGACAATAGTTGCCTATACTCCTGTCGAAATCAATTGGAATTTCACTCGTGGTTACCACAACTATCGACATTTTTATGTGCGTAATTCCTACGGTAGATTTTTTTTACATAGCCAAGGCATATTAAATTACACAAAATAATTTTTTCTCAAAACACAGGCATGTTTGAAAACTGAATACCAACTAACGTCGAGTCGTTCAAATGAATCAGATAGTACTGACAGTAAATTTACAATATTCGGAACATGCGTCGAAGAATAAAATAATTGTGCCTTCGTCTTTATCGAGGCCACGCAAATAAAAAATCGCGCGATGGCGACTAAGGAAGAAGCAAAGACTAGAATGCAGCCCCTAGAATCAAGGGTGCGGGCAAGATGTTCAAGGCATCAGNATAGCCCGCCTGATGACGCGGAATTGAAAACACTCGTCTCCACACACACCTCGTGACGGACACTCGCCGGATAAACTGTGGACGGCACCTGTTCTCACTGGCGTCTCTCGCATACCGTGTTAAAAGGCATTGGCCGCAAACAAATATATTTCATATTTGTACCACGTACTGTTCATCTTTCAATAATTATCAGTGGTTACTATTCCCCCACAGAAAAAATTTTTACGTATATATTTATTAACTAAGTCTAGAGAATTACGCCAAAGAGACAACGCGCTGCATCAGTGCGCACTCAGTGTAATAATATTTTGCGTAAGAACTATTTCTTACTAGGCATTACCAAAACCTATTTTCTCTCTGTTTTTATTCATCACAATTAGAAATTAAATATTATGATTCATAGGCAAAATAAAAGTAAAAATTTAATTTAATCAAAAATAAGGTAGTTTTATGTTAGCACGAGTGTAAAACGCTTGTGACACATGCCATGTGTAGGAAGCAACTAAACACGTCATACTTGGGGGTGATTTTTAAAAGTTTGATTTAAAAGGCGTGAAGAAACCGCGAATAAAGTATATATGTCCACATTACAATTTTACTGTTTTATAAATGTAGGCCTACAAATAATGAAAACTAACTTACGTATACAAATGAGACAATTGACACCGGACAAAAAATCGTACAAGGAAATGTTTTTAAAATTAAAAAAAAAAATCTGAAAAGGACATTTTTGCATAGTTTTTTTATTTGTGGCTGCTCGTGATTTTTTGTACACTATATTTTGCTAAGCTTTAAGTGAACTAGGGCAAGACCTTTCAGTTGCCCTTGTTAATTTTTCTGCAATATTTTATTTTATTTGTACATTACAAAAACAGTGGAATTTTGACTTTGACCTGTCAGTTTTCAAAAATCGTGCAATCTCAACAAAAAAAAAAATATCTGAAGAAAACGTAGTCACAGATAATTTCTAAAAGTTGAACAGTACGTGGTACAAATAAAAAATAACAAATTTGTACGCAGCCAACGCCCGTTAAAATGTCATAGAACACAACAAAAACATATATAATCCTGTGATTGCTGAAATGTACTTGTTTTATTTTTTATTCAAATACTTCAAGCGTTGGCAGACATCTCCCAGTAGCAACATACGTTGCGCCAAAGGTTGAAAATTGGTTGGCAAGATTGGAAATACTTTGTGATGGAATATATATCTTAAGCTAGCCGTTGGCTTTTGGTTGGCAAGGATGGAAATAGATTGTGTAGGAATACTAACATAAAATTAAGATTGGGAAAACATTATTTTCCAACCGAAACCCAACTTAATAAATTTAATGAGAATAATGCAATAACATACATATGTTAACGTATTGATTAAAAGAAAACTGTTCAAATATAGATTATTGTAATTTCTATTCGTTGGTAGAGTGTTGGACAAATGTCGGAAAGACAACGGTTGGTTATTACCAAATATGAATGTGATGGACCAACGTTATTNATCTGGCCAAGCGCAGGATCGTAAAGGAATAATGATGGACGCTGCGAAAGAATTTCCCGAGACAACGGAGGAACTATGTACAGCCAGATTAAAAACCCGTGACGGCGGGAGGGAAAGAGCAATAATGCGAGAGAGAGAGAGAGAGAGTGGGGGGGGGAAGAGAGAGAGTGGGAGGAAGAGAGAGAAGGCGTGTGGAAGGAAGAACAAGAGGAAAAGCGACAGCTTGGGAGGCGACTGGGCAGAAACCGTGGAGGAGAAGAGGAGAAAATCATAAAGCCGGTTTATTACACCAGATTGCCAACGATTGGCGTTTCCTGGACGCCCGGCCGACGCAGCGGTATAGCCCGCCTGATGACGCGGAATTGAAAACACTCGTCTCCACACACACCTCGTGACGGACACTCGCCGGATAAACTGTGGACGGCACCTGTTCTCACTGGCGTCTCTCGCATACCGTGTTAAAAGGCATTGGCCGCAAACAAATATATTTCATATTTGTACCACGTACTGTTCATCTTTCAATAATTATCAGTGGTTACTATTCCCCCACAGAAAAAATTTTTACGTATATATTTATTAACTAAGTCTAGAGAATTACGCCAAAGAGACAACGCGCTGCATCAGTGCGCACTCAGTGTAATAATATTTTGCGTAAGAACTATTTCTTACTAGGCATTACCAAAACCTATTTTCTCTCTGTTTTTATTCATCACAATTAGAAATTAAATATTATGATTCATAGGCAAAATAAAAGTAAAAATTTAATTTAATCAAAAATAAGGTAGTTTTATGTTAGCACGAGTGTAAAACGCTTGTGACACATGCCATGTGTAGGAAGCAACTAAACACGTCATACTTGGGGGTGATTTTTAAAAGTTTGATTTAAAAGGCGTGAAGAAACCGCGAATAAAGTATATATGTCCACATTACAATTTTACTGTTTTATAAATGTAGGCCTACAAATAATGAAAACTAACTTACGTATACAAATGAGACAATTGACACCGGACAAAAAATCGTACAAGGAAATGTTTTTAAAATTAAAAAAAAAAATCTGAAAAGGACATTTTTGCATAGTTTTTTTATTTGTGGCTGCTCGTGATTTTTTGTACAATATATTTTTCTAAGCTTTAAGTGAACTAGGGCAAGACCTTTCAGTTAATTTTTCTGCAATAGTTTATTTTATTTGTACATTACAAAAACAGTGGAATTTTTACTTTGACCTGTCAGTTTTCAAAAACCGTGCAATCTCAACAAAAAAAGACTGTTATCTGAAGAAAACGTAGTCACAGATAATTTCTAAAAGTTGAACAGTACGTGGTACAAATAAAAAAATAACTAATTTGTACGCGGCCAACGCCCGTTAAAATGTCATAGAATACAACAACAACATATATAATCCTGTGATTGCTGAAATGTACTTGTTTTAATTTTTTATTCAAATACTTTAAGCGTTGGCAGACATCTCCCAGTAGCAACATACGTTGGGTCAAAGGTTGAAAATTGGTTGGCAAGGTTGGAAATATTTTGTGATGGAATATATATCTTAAGCTAACCGTTGGCTTTTGGTTGGGAAGGATGGAAATAGATTGTGTAAGAATACTAACATAAAATTTAGATTGGGAAAGCATTATTTTTCCAACCGAAATCCAACTTAATAAATTTTATGAGAATAATGCAATAACATACATATCTTAACGTATTTATTAAAAGAAAACTGTTCAAATATAGATTATTGTAATTTTTTATTCATTGGTAGAGTGTTGGACAAATGTCGGAAAGACAACGGTTGGTTATTACCAAATATGAATGTGATGGACCAACGTTATTTTACAACCAAAATTCAACTTTATAAAGTTCGTTAAAATGATAGTAAAACATGCCATAATATAATATTTTAACACATTAATTAAAAGAAAACAGTTAAAATATATATTATTGCGATTTTTTATTCGTTGGTGGAGTGACGGGCAAATGTCGGAAAGAAAACAGTTGGTAATTTGCAAGTATGTATGTGTTGGACCAACGTTAGTTCCCAACCCAAATCCAACTTAATTTAAATGAGAACATTGTTAAAACCTACAATTACATACATGTGATAACACGTTAATGAAAAGAAAAATGATAAAATATTGATTATCGTAATTTCTTATTCGTTGGTAGAGTATTGGACAAATGTCGGAAAGACAACGGCTGGTTATTAGGAAATATTACTGTGATTAGCCAACGTTATTTAACAACAAACATCCAAATTAATAAATGTAATGAAAATAATGCTAAACATAAGATAACATACATATATTAACATATTACTTAAAAGAAAACAGTTAAAATATATATTATTGTAAATTTTTATTTGTTGGTGGAGTGATGGACAAATGTCGGGAAGATAATAGTTGGTAATTTGCAAGCAGCAACATACGTTGCGCCAACGGTTGGACTTTGGTTGGCAAGGTTGGCTGAACGTTGGGTTGGAACACGAATATTAAAACAACGTTGGCCCAACGTAATATGTTAGCGAAAAATTTCTGCCATGGACATGTTGTGAGATTACTTAGCACTCTCAGGAAAATTATGTCATTAAATCAGAAAAAGCCAGAACATACTTCAAATAAAATTATTTTAAACTTTAAAATAGCAGGTAAATGGTAAGTAACAAGTTGGGAAATATACTGTTGGTAACTGGTAGGTATGTTTTCTTCTGTTGGACTAGTGTTGTTCAACCGACATAAAATATCAAATTATGGGAAAATATTGCTTAATGAAAACAGTGCCCCTTTACTTTACGTTAAATAATAGAAAGGTTTTTGACGATGTGAGATAATTTTTTTATGATATATGTTTAGTTGGTTATATGTCGTTTCAATGTTTGAAAAAACTCAACGGTTGGGGTTTGGTAAGGTATTTTATGTTGAGTCAACTTTCTGTAGTGAACATTAATCCAACAAGTTGGAAATGTGTTGAAATCCAAAATAAATTTGACTTTGGGCCAACGTTGTTTTATCAACAAAATTCAGCGTAATATATTTAATGAAAATTATGTTAAAACATACAATAAAATGCACACGTAAGAAATAATTTAGGAAAACTATTAAAATAGAGAATGTGATATTATAAATGTATTTGTGGAATGTTGGATAAAAGTGTGAAAGACAACTGTCGGAGTTTTGTAAATGTGTGTGCGTTCGGTCAGCATTGTCCAAAACACAACCTTATCTTCCCAGTACAAACCTACTGGTGTATATGAGGAAATCACAGCGGACTGAGAAGACACGTATCAGGCCTTCAGCTGTGTGCTTTTTTTTTCTCGTATCAAGTCAGAAATACGAATCTACAATATTAGAATTTGGTTTATACAAGTTTAATACCGTTTAACATATTTTCACTCAAAAAAATGTCGAAAACTATACACGATTATCCTGAATTTCAGGTAGAAACTCTGTGCGTTTGTTCGTTACATAAAATGAGGTAGAAACCTTAATACGACCTGCGTACTAATGTGAATATTAAGGAGAGACACGCCCTTGAAAACTGGTAAGTAGAATAGGCAACATGCACATTTTTTGCTGGCACTTGATTTTCATTTACTTATGTGTTAGAAATGTATTTACAAAGTATCACGATTTAAAAATAAGCTTTGAAAAAGTTATGATTAAGTGAAAGTTTTATGTTTGAAACTCCCGCCAAAACGCGCCTGTCACGCCTTCTCACTCCGTGACGTCACAAGTCAGATAACACCTCGGCCACCGCGTTTGTTTACTTCAGCGGTGATGCGTACTTGGTTGAATAGAAATGGTTTGAAGTAATGGGAAATAAACAGTCAGGTATACCAAAATCAACGAAATGGTTTATTGTACCGCAGTGTACTAGTACATCTCGCAAAACACATGATAAAATATTTGTTAGTTGCAAAAAACGAAACAAACAGGAAGACGTTATTTAACGCAGTTAGGCGAGACATTGAAGATATTTAATCAAAATCAGTTATTTTTGTTTGCGAAGGCCATTTTGATGTACTTAATAAAATTTAAGGTGTTCATGTTTCCCATATGCAGGTAGTGTTAATACTGAACTTCTTAATATCTACTATTTACATCTGACCTAACATTCATTACTGTACAATGGTATTGTTTAATACGCACCACAACGCGTTTAGCAATTCGTATGTGTTGTAGACGTGAGCATAAAAAAATAGGTTAAAGTATTTTATAATAATAAAGGCATATAAATATGTTTACAAAAAATTTAGCCACACGATGGAAATTTTTCATTTTGTAAGTTTATACATTCCAAGTTAGGCCCAACCGACGGAATTTGGTACAGATATTTTTTTATTAATTTAATATAACTTTTAACATTCGTTTCAAGAGCACAGCTATCATATTTAGGCTATATTCAAATTGTATGCCTAAATAATAACATGTCACGGTGTTGAATCACGCAAATTAATCATTAAATTATTTGGATGGGACTCAGAGTCACTCTTGCAAAAAGTTTCGTTAATATTATACAGTATTTTTCAAACATAGCAATTTCTAATAAATTTAAGTTGTTTTGATTTGTCTCTAGTTATCTTTCATAAGCCTAACAATTAAAGATAAATAGTAACTTAATTTTTACTTTCAAAACACTAAAATGCATGTTTTTAGAAATGTTTATCAAGGATGATCTTACTTTCATATTTGCCCTTCCCCTTTTTTCGAAGTTACTGAAATGAGCGTTACAAAAAATTACGAGACTAGGTCCACAAAATTGACACTAATTAGCCTAAGCATTTTACGCAAGTAAGATGTGTTACTTTTGTAACCTTTTTCCTTGAATAAGCACAAAGAAAACAGATCCTGAGAATAAAATAAATTCATAAGCTTGTATTACATATTTTCTTCGCTGTATTTAGTCTCATCCCAGGTATTAAGTGTTTCTCAAACCACGATATCTATATTTTCAGACTATGTGTACATTTATTACAATCTAAAAAATAAATTGTAGACACAGCTACCGTGACGTCAGAATAATGAAAGGTATGTTAGCTACACAAAACATAAGAAACAATAAGATAAGCAAGTTATTTTTTTAAATATTTTTTTTCGTTTCTAAACACTATATTTGAGTCCTCAAATATAGTGTTTAGAAACGTGGTGGAACGCGGAAATACAGGTTTGCCGGCCGGCAGCGGGGCGTTCTGCCCGCAGCTGCTCGAGGTGTCGAGCGGTGTCGGGTAGTGACTAGCGTGCTAGCTTTAGGCCTACTGTCACCATACTGCTCGTTATCTGACATTTCTAAAGCGAAAAAAGTGTTATATGAATACTAGCACATGGTTTAGAATCTCGAAATGTATGTAACATTCTTTCTCAGCATTACATTTTATTTCTAAATAATGTAGTTAAATTTATTACAGACATCAAGCATGGCGCGCGACAACACAGTACGCTCACTGCAGTCGCCTTCATTACAATTTTATTATTCTTGGTAATGTAATACCTATTCCATATTTAAATTTCCAACTTTCAATCTTAGTAATCGTGAACATAAACACAGATGATAATAATACGTACTACCGCAATAAAATGTACAAACAAATAAGTCTTAACATGTGATGTAGGCCTACTGTGGATTTGAAGATCACGACTGTGCGATATGAGACACGTTCTTATATTTGTAATTTTACACCTCTCATTTCAGGTTCCACAAAACAATGGGAATTGCAAGTACCATATCGGCATTTACTCGTGGCAGATTGTCCGACTGCGCTTTCACAAAGTTGCCTTCCATTCTAGTGCTGCGTGTTTGCAACGTGCCGGAGCCGGCCGCCGGCGTATGACTAGTGACGTCAAACCAATGAGACAGCGTTCCGCATTCACGTGGCAGCGGCCGCGAAAGTTACTGTTTTAATACTCAAATAACTCTGTCAAACCCGATTTTTATGCAACAAACGGCGCATTTGTCTGTTAATACGCATATACAAATCTGTTCGTATCATTTTCAACTACATTTACGAAATGTGCATGTTGCCTAGTAGTTAATTGGCAAAAAGGCAGAAACTATGTCAGATGATACAACAAAATTTGTAAAACTTTTAGCGTTGTTTGATATCTGCCATCTGAGAAGATTTAGCGTATATAGCATCACCCCTAAATAGGATATTAAGTTGTGCATGTTATCTAGGGCTCTGCCTTCCAAGCCTGCAGGCACATATTTTAAAGGGTTAATAAATGTTAAAAAATTTCTTCTCAATACATCTGTGTCAAATTTAATTGTTTCAAGCAAACAAATATTCAACGCAAATTGCTCATATAATACTGCCACGTTAAGTAATTTTCCAAAAACATTTATTCATTTGTAGTTTTTTTTTTTGTAAAATATTAATATAAATGTTACATTTTAGAGTCTATATAGTATATATACATATATATATTAGAAAGTTGTCAAGATCTCTTAACATGCAAGTATTGCTAATAAATGTCACGTAGAAAACACTTTTTGTGCGAAAGTATAAAACGTTTGTGATATGCGACATATTTAGTAAACAACTAAATGCGTCATAGAAAGGGTAATTTTTCAAAAGTTTGATTCAGAAAGGGTTACGATACCTCGAATAGGTTATATCTCAAGTTTCAGCATGTGATGACTGTAGGACTGTAGATTACTTATCTCGAATTTGTTCGATTCCTAGGTATGACGGACCAACACGCTGCTTCCAGTGTCGAATGCCTATCATCAAATTGATTTTCAACGTAATTACAAATGAATTGAGAAAATATCAATTAAGTACTTACGCGAAGATCTTGTTGAATGGTTAAAAATCAGGCAGATATGTTGACCACTGCCTAAACACCAAACAAATTAAAAGGACTAAAATTTGTAAAATTTGGCTTCAAAGCAGTAAAAGTAGTTTAATTGAAATTTCTAAAATACTGCTGATTAATTAGTTTTCTGACTCAATTTCAGTGTTTAAATATGGTTCGTTCCCCTCTAATTCATATTTACAATTTGTTTATCAATGTAGCAATTGTTTTAAGATTTAATTTATAAAATTAAATATTTTTAAGGTGTCTATAAATAACTAACAAAATTAATTTCTCAATTACGAAAAGAAAGGTTAATATTCGTGTCTGCGTCTCTCAAATAAGAAAAAGAGAATTTGGTTACACATGCAGCTTAAGTGACAAGAGTTTCAAAAAATTGTTTTCAAAATAACCTGTGGAGGTGAGCGGGACACTTATAAATTAAATGTGTAATTTCATAGAGGTGATAAGAAAGAGAAAAAAATCAAGAGAATCCATTTGTAAATTCGCACCTGGGAATGCATGCGCTTAACGTCAGTGCGCGTCACGCAGCGCCTTCATATATGCAACCAACAACACAGGAGCGATGTGCTTGTTGCGGCACTTGCATGCGGATGAGTAATAGTACACGTCTCAAGAACATTCTTGATTGGAGTTGAAACAGCTGCTTATACAGCGGACGCCAGCTGCACGCGCCAGCAAAATGGCGTCACTGGCCAACAAAATGTTGGAACGGCGCGGCGTTCGCCAATCAGCGCTTGGTAACGTATTCGCCGCCCAGTATCAGAGCCAATACGGAACCTTTCGCAGCACGCATTTGCCCGTCACACATAATGCCAATTCCCAGAGCCTCACGTAGCCAATAGTAGGATGGGTACACCCACGTAAAAGGAAAAAAAGGTAAAAAAAAAAAAAGAAAATAAAATCTTTATATATTTAATTGTCTATAATATACATTCTTAATTTTATGCTCACGGTCTTTACGGTGAAGACAGTGAAGACCGTGAGCATAAAATTAAGTATGGATATTTAAGACAATTAAAAATATAGAGAATTTTTTTAAATTTTAATTATAAAAAGTTATGTATTTAAAGTAATCCTGGTAAGGCCTGGAGGCTAAGAGGGCTACAACTTTATTACACTATATGTCACACATAATGCCAATTCCCAGAGCCTCACGCAGCCAATCAGAGGATGGGTACGCCCACGTATAAGGAACCGTCACTCCATTTCTTTTCTGAGTATTTATCTACACTGTCTCTTGACCACGCTGTGGTAAAAGAGCATTCCTTAACCAATTATAGACAATTACACCGAAGGGACAACGCAACGCATTCGTGCGCACTCATTTTAATAATATTTTGCGTAAGAACTATTTCTTACTAGGCATTACAAACGCACCTCTTTCCTAGCTGTTTTAATTCGTATTGATCATAAAAATATTCGTATTGATTACAAATATGGTATACATTTATGTTAACACAAGTATATAACGCCTGTGATACATGACATATTTATGAAACAAACCAAACACCTCATGCATGGGGCGAGTTTTCAAAGGTTTGATTCAAAAAGTGTGAAGAAACCGCGAACAGAGTTTACAGAAGAAACGAATACAATTATTTCAGACAGCAGAATTTTAAACCACGTGTTGCCGCTATACAGTTTTAAGAACAGTTGTGGCCGCTTACAATGGAGAAGATCTCATCATGCACAGAAGAATTAGACATGCATTTATCTAACGTCGCAAGAAACGTCAATCCCAAAGTTGCACAGCGTTTGATTCTCCTATACAACCCTCACGACTTAGGACAGATAATTTAGAATGTCAGTTTATTATCAGTGTTCCCAACAGTCGCTGAATTGCAATTTCCCTGTGTCTTTTCCCTGGATTTTCCATATAAATTTTTTTCAGTGTGGCATATAGTAGAATCTAATTATACAAGCAAAGGCATTAAAATACGTTTATGAAAGTAATAACAATAAACTACAGAAAATGACCCCCAGAAAATTCCTAGAAATATTTCCTATACATATATTTCAAACCACTCATAGAAAGCAAAACAATATCATTTTCACTTTATACTGCGAACTTAAATTTACACTTTATCAGGCAAGCAGTTAAAATACTTCGCTCTTAGTTCTAAATTTTTAGTAACAATATCTTAAAGTTCGACAAAACATCCTTCATTACACAACTGACTTGGACATTGCCACTTTAAATGCACAATATAGACACCGTAAAAATATTGAATAAAGACCTTTTTTATGTAAATGTAAAAAAAGCCATCTATAGGCGTCGACATTTCACATATAAACAATCAAGGGCAATAATAGATCATTGACAAGACAGTATAAAAATAAAATTACTGACAAAGTAATCAAATAGGCGTAACAAATATGTAAATTTTTCTATTTCTAAAATATGATCACAAAAAACAGAGATCACAAAACACAGAAATCACAAATAACTTCCAAAAAAAATAACTGTCAAAACAGACTAAAACAGCAACACAAACCGGCATCTGCTAACCAAATCTGTTTAACTTTAAAGCTTCTTTACTAGACGTTTTGAATTACCAGTGAAGTTGTTTTAACAGCTTGCCTGGAAAAGTTAAAAAGTGTGTTAATTCGAAGAACCAAGTACTTGTCTTCATTACTGTAGTTCATTGCTATTAATTTCATAAATACGGTTTTATACTGCCGTTGCTTTTTGAATTGGAATCTTCTGATTTTCTTTCTTATGGTTTGGGGACACATCCAAATCACCGCACTGGGATACACTCAGTGCGCAATGGCCGAGTGCCGTGTGTTACAAACCCACTGCACTTGCACCGGTATCTCACACTTAAAAAAAATGTGAAAAATACCAACTAAACAAAATGCCGCCCAGATAAGCCGGAAATGTTTCGAAAATGTTTAAGCGCATCATGGATAACCGAAGGTACATTGAACACTCATATTCATTAAATAACAATAGAATCTATTTCGCCGTTGTCAAAAAGTAAAAAAAAAATGCATTAATAAGCATTTTCCTCTATTTTCCCTGTGCTTGCAGCCATTTTCAATTTCCCCGTATATTCTCTGTTACCCTGATTCAGTTTGTTGTGTATGCTGTTCATATTTCCGTAATTGACTTCATGTAATATATTTCACAATTGTTCTCACAAAGAAAAGCGAAATACGCTTACAATTACTTAAAAAAACATTTTGTTCAGCTCATGTTCATTTTTGTCATATCTGTAACCACGGCTATTTATTCTTACTTCTGTAATGAGAAAATACGGACTTAAATAAATCTGTACTCGTTGTCTAATATCACCGATCTATATGCACGATCAAGAAGACTGGAAATTTGTCATGTGCTGTGGAAGAGAAGAAAGAGACGGCAAAGTTAACGTTGACAAGTCCTATATTCGAAAATCTTCCATTGGGTGTACTCGTCAGTATACTTTTTCCGCCTATGAAAACTGTTCAACATTTAGCATGACTTTCGTTTTGCTAATTCTTAAATTCTGGAAAAAAAAAAATTTTGTATACAATTTTCAAACGTAAATCTGGCAACTGGAAAGCAATTGGATCCGAATCTTAAAGGATGCAACATACATACCTAACACAAACCATCAGTCATTGGACACTGGTTCTATTTTACACTTGCAGGAATGTCAGAGCTAGGATCGACTGTACGCTGAACTACCGATCGTAACAATAAAATCCCGAGACTCTAGTCGTCAGCTTATAGGAACTTTAATATAACTCCACCGGTGTAAAACAACGGTTGTTTTATAAACCTACGCACAACCAAAAAATAAAGTACATTAACACGCAATCACATCTACCTCGTTAAAAAAGTTTTTTTATTTCTTAACGTGTAAATATAGCCATGTTTTTGCTACCCGTTTATGGGCACTTTATTACCTTTCTAATGGCAGTAGTTTGTGAAAATCACACCCGAGCCCTTCAACGTCTCATATATGCTTGCAGGAGTTATTCCGCGCACATGTTTGTGAAATACTTAACATAGGTTTGGCCTTGTGAGGTACGATACAGCGTGAGTCCACCTTTGGTTATCCAAATTAAAGATGTACTTTAAAATTTACCACATAAAATACGTTTTTTACACGACTCTTTCCTCTGCATCTTTTATTCAAGTACATCGACACAAACGCCAAAAAATAAATCCCTATGTCTTGATGCAATAATTTATACAATTACTCGCCAAAAAGTAAGAATCTGCTATAAATTTTTAGACACTAAAGTACACAATAAATATTTATTTTTGTTTTTAAATTTCTGTATTTTACATAATTATAAAAACTTGGAATTTTTTATTTTTTTTACATTTGCATATATGCCATAAACCTTAAATATTCCAGATTACTCGACATACGTAAAAAACATTGAGAAAAAACTCTAGGAAAAATCAGTGATTGAGTATTTATTACTATGGTGATCACCGTGATCTGATATCTCTCTCTCTCTCTCTCTCTCTCTCTCTCTCTCTCTCTCTCTCTCTCTCTCTCTCTCTCTCTCTCTCTCTCTCTCTCTCTCTCTCTCTCTCTC
>NQII01003105.1:203960-252918 GCA_002778355.1 Clitarchus hookeri | reverse complement strand
CTAAATCTTGGAATATTTGTACGTACGCGCGTAAGTGCTAGGTGGTCTGTAGGTTCTTCCGATAGCGCAGCAAAAGGATGAACTACTCTAAGCATGGGTGCAATGTCAGTTTATGGATTAGGCATCTCATTAGTATAAACTTCTCCGCTCCTTATATTTATTTTTAGTTACCAGAGGTTCCTTGTGCAAGGCCTTATGTTCACGGCTGAGCTAAAACATTGTGACAACCACTGCTTAAAATGTTACTCCCTAGATTTTATTATTTTTATTAATCTTGATTAATCTTACAAGGTTTAACTATTTCAGAAAAAAATTAGATACCATATATGACTACACAAATGATTACTGCGACATAATTTATCCGACTATTCGTGACTTTCAGTTAATATTATAGCTTATTAACTCCCACCAGAATTTCAGCAGAGCAAGCAACTTGTTACATTTGCCGGTGGGTAAGACCACTACGTGGTGTTAATGCTCCCGTAATATATTATCCGTCTCGATACTGGAAACCATTTAATACGAAATTAGCTCACATTATGCGTACAGTAAAATGACGATTTTTGCTCCAATATAGACAGCACTGTGGAAGCACTAGTGAGTGCCATCTGGCGGGTGGCCCGAAACTAACTTTTAATCTTGTTGGGCCTCCGCCAAGAATCGATATCGCAACCGCTTGACCGAAACTTCATATTACGCTGGCCAAAGTAGCGATGACAACCCACAGCAGCTGTTGCAGCGATGCGAAATGAAGCGTCCCGGAAACAACTCAGGAAAATCTCCACTTGCACATGGCATATATATATCTTTCTCTCTCTCTCTATTTAGAGCACATTTATGGGAAAACCGTGTTTTCCACCCGCGATAACACAGAAATATCTCACAAAACAATAAAAGCTGATAACATAATGCGACCTAGGTGGCCGAGGCAGTAACTTACAACTAAGAGTACCCGAGTTCGAATTTGGGGTGGTGGTGGAGTTTGCCTTTTACATGTAAGTTTTGCTTGATATAGAACGTAAGCAGTGCCTCTCATTAACCTCCCGCCATGAAAACGGAGACGTTACAAATAAATAATCAATACTGGCAAAGAAGTACATGTAATAGCGAAATTGGAGCCAATTCAGTGACCACCAGTGAAAATCGCTGCCCTTTGCAACTCACTGATTGAAACCGTAGCTAAATTTCACTGATTTAAAGTTTTATTTGTTGCGTTGTGAAACGGCGGGTACCCCCTGAACAGATATTTGCAAGACGGTTGCAATGCACAATAAAATTTCACTACCTATGCTTAAAGTATTTCTACGCGGTGAAAAGATTGAGGTTCGTAGGCCACTGTATTTTTTTGTTCAACTTTAAGTGAATGAACCGAGTAATGAGTACACTACTTGCCTTGCGAACGTGTGATGTTCTGTATGTTTTCAGCGAAGGTACAATCCCATTCTCCTCCAAAATTATTTATGGATTATAAATCAAAATTATTTGGTCAACGTCTACATAAATACTTTTCATGCAGCTTATAGTGTCGCAAAATTATACAAATCTAAATTTCAAATACGAGTGAACAAGGAGAAATAAAAGCATTTCTTATGCCGTGTCTCCAGATGTGGTAACGAATACCATACAGTGACATTTAATTCTCATTCATTCGACTGATTAGCCAGTCTGTAATAGCCTCTTAGCTCACTTTCGGTGATTAGCATTTCATGGACTGATATCACTAATTCGAGATGAAATTGCTAACATATGTGATGAAATAAAACAAATTTACTATATGACGTCGTAAAATTGGGCCATATGCAGATTTTAATTATTTAACTTGTTTATGTATTTGCAAGACGTAATCCGATTTTACCGATACAATTTTACATTGGCTCATTACTTATGTTAATTCGTATGTAATTGCACAACTTGTTAATATATAAAAAAAATTTTTATCGTAAGCATATTTATATGTCTTTATAGTCTGTTGTTTTTGCAATGTGTTTAGAAGGACTCAATACCTTAGGAGTTATTGATCCGTTGCCATGGTAAATAAGTGAGGTGATGAGTAATTCTTGCCGCTAGAACTCTTGTGGTTGAACAGTGGTAGACGGCGTTATTTAATTAAGTGTTTGAAGGGATTTTCTAGCCATCTTGGCGTTCAAAGGCAGGACGCTAGCTCGCGTGGGTTCAGCACGCAGGGTTTTAATTTAGTTTGTTTTTATAAGTACCTGAGTTCGAACCTGCAAACAGGCCGTCTCGGAGGAGACGAAGACGCGAGGCACGATTTTAGGAAGAAGCAGGCCTGCATCGGTCTCGTTGCCCGCGTATACTTTCTGGTTAGTTAATTCTAACTACCACGTGTGCTTAAATTTGCTGGGACTGCAATGGCACTACAGTCCCGAGAGCCTGAATAGGGAAACCCTCGATGAGAGGTCCAGCAGCATCCAGGGAGATGAGACTGCCGACAACGAGATCGCCAAGAGCGTCGAGTACTTCAAGAATTCTTCGTTTTCAAATTGTAATCAGCTAAGTTTACAAACCATTTTACTAAGGAGCAGAAGACGAAATATTCTGTTCAGTTTTACCCGAACCTTGTTCTATTTAACTACGGATCACCTGGCATTAATAGTCTTTTGCTTAAAACACAGAACCACTCTGGAGCAAGGAGACAAGTTAAGTCATTTATTTTTCTGGAAGTTTGAAATTTTAATTGCCAGGCATAAAGGTAATGGATCACGTAAGTCACGATAGAGACTAGTGTTGCTGAGGCCACAAATAAATTCTAGTAAGAAATTTGACTACATTTTCCTGCCTAGAATTAATTTGGTTATCAGTAAGCTAATTAAATCCCACATTTTACCTGCAACGTCTCTGCTGAGTAATTATTTCCAGTATAAGTAGATATTTTTCCTAGCGCCTATTTCCTGTTGTTTTGGAGTTGAATTTCGTTGTGTTGTTGGTGAGCGTTCATCTGCCGCACGCATTAAGTTCCTACATCTGTTGTATTCTCTGTCTCCACGCGGCATTAAATATCTCCATCCTCACGCGTTTATGTTACGTAACGAACATGTGGCAACGTACGCAGGGCCTACGGGAAATAAAGTAGATTTCGAACTGGGGCCACGGCGTTAATGCAAGGCTGTGTGCGCAGAAGTGTTCACCTTCCATTGTGTTTGCGCGTTCACCTGAATCTTCCCTGCACCATTCACGAGGGCCAGGCGACACCACGCGTGCGTATAGAAAACACAGCCGACACAACAGACCGAAAACTGCCTTTTTTCATTCTCCCTCCTCGTTACACTTCACGGTTAACCGACCGCTTTTCAAAGCCCTTCTTTCAGCCCCTCGTTTTTCCTTCCGCCACTCGTGCACACTGATATTCCCTCGACGTAACGATCATTATGCGTGCGGGAGTCGATATAGTACTGTTGTTCAGTTGTTAAGACAGTGAAATATCAAATAAACCGAAAACCAAGACCGGATAGCTCTGTACAAACAAAACAGGCGAGAGTGCAAAAAATAACCTAGCAGCAAAAGGGCTTACCTTTATATTCTTTATCGCAGTATGTAATGTATTGTTATTGACTGTTTTGTGTGTTTTCCTCTTATAATATGTTTCCAAATAAATGTCATACTAAGCAAAGGTGATGTTATTTGTTGGCTGGAGGTGACAACGCAGCCAGATTTCCTCGCAGAAATGTACAAGCTGTCCGGTGTGTATTTGTTGATATCTTGCTCTCAAGCTGGTTATTCGTCTGTAGTGTCTCAAAACACGAAAGAAGCTAGTTTCAGCAGCCAGCTGTTAAACATTACACTTTTAATAAGACTTTACGGCAAATTCATGATGCTTTCGTAATTCGCTACCTACATTACAGTAACTACTCCAGTTAGTAGGCGCGCTCAGCGGGCAAATCGCTGCCACGGCGGTTACGCTTCGTGCCGTTCCACCGCACCGCAGGAGGACAGCGCTCGAACAGCGACTGTAGAGGAGAAAAATAGTTGCTGCTTCTCCACTGCAAAGCAATCATTTTTGCAGTGGACTATTCATATATTTGGTCTTATTCACACAAGTATATTGTTTGCTGTAACAAACCTTTCTCACAGTATGATTTCGGTTTGCCGTAATTTCCCGAAATCACGCCAGGCAAACGCTGGGATGGCAACTTACTAAAGGTCATGGCCGATTTGTTCTCAGCTCCGGCTTCTGTGAGCGACTTGCCCGGTCTCTTATAGCCTCGCTGTTGAGGAGACGTTAAGCACTACGTACCTATCCAAGCCCAGACGAGGTGCATATCTCGGTGTCTTGCGTTTTGCAGCAGTACCCAGTTTAGGCGTCGGCTCCTACGGTCCATATCATGCAGGACAACTCGCAGAGCCTTCGCGCCCATGTTTTTAGACGCTTTGAAATCCCAGTTTTATCTGCTACAGTGTTGTACGCCCCGCATGTGAAACTAGTATTGACAGCTGACGTCTACCACTCTCATTCGGGTTATTTTCACAGTCAACTGATGTCTTGTGTTCCTGTGTTTCACCAGAACTCATTCAGTCGAGGTAGACCCTTAAAACGATTGAATGGGAAAAATCTTAACTTACCTAGTACCACCGAAATGCTGTGATACATCTCACGAGCTCCTGTTATAACTCAGCGATGGAAGTCTCTTGAATAACGATAAACTGTCATCCTCACAGCTGAAAATCTCTGCGACCTTTCACAAATGTCTACCGCTTTATGTAGCTAGTTGACGCGATAAGGTGCAAGAGTCTGCTGCCATGTAGTTTGTAGGAGCTCGTTTTCCCCAGTTCTATTTGTTTTATGACTACAGTCCAGCCATTTTGTTTCGTAATTTCCTTTTTTTTTTTTTTTTTTTTTTTTTTTGTGAAATCATTTCAATAAATAACGCATGGAATTTACGGTGAGTTGTAAACGACTTGACTTCTGGTTACGCACTACTTTGGTAATTCAAACGAAATGTACACACACATAGTAAATCATTTCTAAATTTGTTTTTTTCAGAATTAGCATGAAAATAATTCCTTAGTCATCGCAAGATATGATTTCTTGCTGTCAAAACACGCTATATTGACACCTAATATCGGTCGCAGAAACGTGTGATTTCTAGTGTGATCACGATACCGTGCCGCCGTACACTCCCGTGCTGTTGACTGTTATAATAAAGACAAAGACCTTGGTGCAAATGAGCTCTTGGTCGACGACAATAACCTGTCCACAGGAATCCGGTGATGGTAAATCTCTACGAACGTAGTTAATAGCAGTTCAAGTTTCCTAGGACAAGTCCACGGTGAGGAATGTAGACTGTCATCGTCTAGTGATGTTTTATTTCCTGATGATTAATATAGGCTGGGAATCCGGGAAGGGAAAATTGCAAAAAGGGAAGGAATCCCTAAGCGGACTGCTGCAATCATCACCTGATCTTATTACATTATCTTGTTAATTTATACATGGCCTGGATCCTTCGAAACCATCTCTTTGAAGTATGTGATTAAAATACCTCGTTAAAATACGAGGATGCACATACGTTTTTTAATACCAGTCTTTCCCCAACGAGACAGAAATTCTGAAGATAATGGGGCAACTATCTAAAATGCGGCTAAGGACAAAGGCTGAGTGGTTTTTGTGACGCTCTGAGCACTCACGATGTTAGAAAATCTGTCACCGTAACATGAGTCAGGTACGTAAGCAGATATACGTTGTGAAACTACTGAACTAGGTCACGGGGTTAGCGTTGGCCATTTGCCGTATTATTTATGTTATAGAGTAGCATTACTGACACCCTATACTTATCATCCGAAGTCCTTTTCAAGTTCTTCAGAACAATTTCACTTTGGAAGACTCATTTCTTCTCTCGCCAGAGATTCGTGGCTGAATACCATTACATGGAAATTGTGGGTTTCGTGTGTCACATGCGTGACTTAAACCATTAAGGTAGCCGATCGCTAGGAACAGATTTAAGCTGCTTCCTTGCACAGTTCCAGTTTTACTTACTGCCACTCTGCGCCGAAATATCTCTTTACTTCATGTCGCGCTGCAGTGAATCCCTCAAAATTCAGTGTTGAACTTGCTGTTTGATGAGGCAAACTAATTGTTAATCTATAATTAAAGATGCAGTGGCAAGAACTTTCTATTACTCTGTGCGTCAAAGAGCAAGTTTCTGAAAACGCGAGGCTGTTTCATTTACAAAAATAAAATATTTCTACGGAATATAAATAAGACCTTCATATTTACAGGGAAAATTATTTTCGTGCGCGTGTGTGTCGGAATATTAATTGTTTAAAGAGCGGTTCAGAAATAGTTCAAAAACCAGGTCGCCTGATTTGCTGTCACCAGTATTTGGACTAGATTTCAATGCAGTAGTTCAATACCTAAAATAAATTACAGCGATTTTTGACCAGCGAATTTATGACATTAATTAAATTGAAAGGAAAAACTACAAAATGGCATGTATTAATGTATTCACGAACAAAAATCTTAATTTAAACTTTGTAGGAGAGCAGCTCGATACGTTCAAAATAAATAAATGTAGGTGAATAAAATTTGTTTGGTACAAAATCGTAGTCATTCAAACATTTGCTGTTTGAAATTACACTACAGCATAATAAACTTAGACAGTAAGCTGCCACCTACGTTTAGCCTACCGGCACAAAATAGGGGTCCCAAATAAGCAAAAACAATCGTTTGTTAGAATATTTTATTTCTTTACTTTACGCTCTACTTACCACTCATCTCCCCTCTCCCCTGCCCATCGTTTTCTTTATTACAGCTTGAAGTTATGTCTGCATAACTGTATCCGGGTATTGACTTGGAAGATTACAGACACTGATTATCAAGAGCAAGCTTTGAAGATCGCTGAATATACTCGATAGTTGCTTATCCGTTAAATAAAATATTCACTCTGCTGCCATACATCTTAATGTCGCTGCCAAATTTATTCCATCCTAACTCAGCCTTTAAAATAAACTGTGTAGGTTAACTTAACTGTTACGGGAGCCGCTTTCTTCGTTTGGCATTGTTATCTGCACCTGTGTGAGTAGAAGTATCTTTCTCAATGGCCATTCAACTACTAAAACAGTTTATAAATATACTTCATCGTTACAAATACCACTTTGCGTGATTAAATAGAAATGATGAAAGCGAGAATAGTGTAAATTAAATTTGCTCGCAGCTAAAATATGCAGCCGTTACGACGAGATAGCTGTTCATTAAAATAAATATTTTTTTCCGGACGACGGAGGCAAACCCCAAGGCAAGCAGTTGGTAGCGTGTCGACTGAGCAACCGGCCGGCATGACGTGAAAGTCGTGTTGCCATGGAGTTGTGTACGCCATAGACTAAATATGAGGTAGACCGCTCATTCGTCTTCTGCGCATGTACCCAACATTGGCCAACCACGAAGGAACACACAACTGTCGAAGCCGCTCGGTCAACAGTGACGGAAGTGTTTGTTCGCATCTTAATTTTGAAATGGACAAGCACTATTACAGAAAATGAAATACTTTTACCGATTTGAATTCAATCAAACTGCGTTAAAAAAAAATTGTTGTAGGAAGCACGCATGCATCTCGAAGCGTTTATGTCTACCTCGTGTTTAGTGTATGACTGGAACCTCGCCGTGCGAAACCCCTACCGCTGCTCCCTACTTCTGCTTGATGTATTCCGCGGCCGGCGCAGCGACCGGCCGTGTTTACACGCCGCTCTCACGGCCCGCTATCTGGTCACGCGTGAAGTATCGTGGGCGAGAGTTGTGCGGCGGGGAAAGGACAGGGACATAGGTACGCGCTGGAAGTAATTTTTTTTCCCCACAGCTGTCACTGGTTGCTGTTAATAAATAACTTTGGAGATAATATCCTGGCCCTTAACCACGTACGGTTTAATACAAACACCGATTGTTATAAACGCTGTAATGATGGCAATGATTTACGGAAAGTTGTTCCACGATAGAATTTCTTGTTTCACGTGTCATGTTCGGACTTCATCGCCACATAATTGGTTTATGTTTATTTTATGATAATCAGAATATTAAATGGTGTATTTTAAATGCATTTCTATTTCTAGCAATTTCGATTTCTTGTTGTTGAGTTGAGTGATTTGGGAGTCTCTTAGCAACGAGGTATTGAGGTTTAAATTATGTGAGAATGGAGCAGCGCCGGAATGCAAGGGCGGGGAAAACGGGAGATCCCCGAGAAAACCCGCCAACCAGTGACATCGAGTGGCACGATTCCCACGTGCGTTAATCTGGGCGCGACCCCTACGTGACTAGAACCCGGTTTGTCGTGGTGGCAGGCGAGTAGTTATATTTGTATGGTTAACTGATAAATATGCGAGGCGTTACTGGTAATTCTGCGAACTCTATTCATTTATGTAATTAGCAGTGAGTGTTAGTAGCTATAATGAATACCGTAGTTTGCGGCAGAGACCTATACAAATAAACCTTTGGCAAAATTACTGTCAGGAGTGTATACATTTATAGTGCACGCAAGCGTTGATAGTAAATTTGGCAGCGAATTAGGCGAAATATTTCCATGCTTTTGAGATGTCACGCATATTATAAATACCACGAAACTATTATACGTGCGTCCAATGTGCTATCTACGTTCTCCCGCGCTCACAACAATATAGTTAAAACTACTTTTTCAGAGCGCCGTATCTCAAAGTATACGCGACAGATACATACAAACATACCTGACAGCCCTACGTTAAACCTAGTTACAGACTTTTCACCAATAAATTTGTACATGTTGACGTTCATATCAGAAACGTGCATACGGTATCGTCCGGCATGATTCCCACTTGAGAAAATCCAGGGAGTCGCCCGGCTGGGGATTGAACCCGGTTCCGGTTCACCTTGGTGGGAGGCGAGCAGTCTAACCGCTAAGCCACCACGGCCCCTTGGGAAGTGAAGTAACTCAAGGCTTTGACTCTTTGTATCTTCCTACGTCTGTTACCTGGTCGTAACGGAAGGGGTCGTAACTGTGTTCGTCCTCACTAGGAATAGTTTTCCTCGCGTGGTTTTTTTTTCCATTTTCAGGCCAGGTGATTGTATATGCGTTTCCCTGATGTGAAACTTTCCAGTCCTAACAAGCTACATTAAACCTCCGACTTGCCTCGTTACATTAAAGAAAATAATTTTTTTTTTTTTTTGCAAATCGCAGTTTGAAGGCTCTGAATGTGTTTAACCCTACACACTTATTTTCTTAGATAAAATACTATAATTTCCGTTTATATTCCAAAATTATATTAATTGTTCTCCACGTCATGACTTACGTAAATTATGACGAGGAAAGAAATTGTTCTTAATGAAAGTAAAAGCTATGACGAAGGCTACAGTATAAATACAAGAAAAAAAACCGTTTTTCAAGTAATTTAATTTCCTTTGTGGTTATAATATGATGGTTTCCGTAAAAGTTAAACCAAGTACAGTCCATTCACAGGTGTAAGTGATCTTCGAGACAGACATTATATACAACAGTCCTTACTTCCCTCTGATTGCACGTAAACTGGACTTGCAAGTACGCGTGCTAACATAGAGGTCTAAAACCTGTTAAGCTTTATCAACACGCAATGTGAACCAGTCACTAATGAATGTCTCTCTTGTCACTTAATTATTGAGAACTTCTATGCAATTATCGCGGACGTATTTTATTTCGTATTGTTACTTTCTTCCAAATTATCGCCACCGTTATTCATTGGCTTTGTAATTTTTTCCTTACGTTCAGGCTTACACTACCCATTCATCACTGTAAAACATGGATAAGATACATACTGCCAACAAAAGTGCACCATCATTTAAAAGCAGCTTAAATAAAATGACATGTCTTAGCGAAAGAGTCTAATTTCACGCACGCATGTGTCAACTTAATGATTTGTAGTTATCTGCAGTCTTAGGCTCCGATGGAAAGCAATGGAAAGGTGCTACAAATGCATTTTCCATTAAGTGTGAATAAGTGAGATACGTTACGAAGCAAACCCTGACTTCGTAATCAGGGTAAGATGATATTGTAATACAATTAACTATACGAAAGTGCAAGGTTGCTCGGTAAATATTCGCCGTGATGTTCAACTTTATGTTTAAAGGGGCAAGAACCACTGAGAAATTATATAAAACGACGCCAAATTCTTAATGTTGGCTGTAAAAATTAAAGTTCTAATTCCATAAATTAATGCAACTGAAATTATTATCGTAGGAATTCGTTTTCATCCTTTGACAAAATGACAAAAATGATAAATACTCTGCAGAGAGCAAATACAATGGTACCCGCCATCTATACATACCCAATTTAATGTCTACTGTACGTATATCTGCCGTTGATCAAGCATACAACAATCAAAAAACATTTCGTACGCGCCTAAAATACGAAAAGTAAGGAAATCTGACAAATCTGACCAAAATGCTGCAAAAGTAGAAGTAAAAATAAATTATAGAAGATGTATGGGCAGGCCATGTCATTCCTTCGACTGACAGGGAATTGATAGTATATGTGGATACGTACGGAAGCGCAAACGGTTACAGATGGTTGCAGTGTGCCGTGACAATGATGTGCTCCTTATTTCTTTTGGTAGAGAGCACACTTTTATGGGACAAATTCGAACACATGAATAAAACACTTAACATGATTCCTGCGTCATCAAGAACGATGCGCCGAATACGACGCCGGTTGAGGAGCTCCAGTTGTTCATTGTTGACAGTGAAAATTCCACGTGATCAGACAATCAAGATACGAAATAGAAAGAACGTGCAACAGTTATTTTTTTTTTCCCTTGGTTCGAGGTGCGCCCTCCCTTTTCACAGCGTGGAAACCCAAACAGTTGTATCTGCTCTTCCTTGAAACAAAAATGCCTTGCCTTCAACCGGTTGACTAATTCTGTGATGTTTCTATTTCTACAGTTGTGTTGGCGAATGAATATATGAATATCGTCATCCGCATTTTTCTACCGCGTAACAACAGGCTCATATACATATACTTCTGTATATCGTGACAAATATATAAATGTGTAATCTCTGCCAATTAAAGTTGTCAACTAGGTGGAAGGGCGTAACTACAAATTTACTGAGGTGGCAAAATGACCAGGGGGGATGAAACGGGTCGGATAAAAGTAATAATATTATCTATAATATAAAAATGAATCGCAAAATGTGTTGGTAAGCGCATAACTCAACAACGCCTGGACCAATTTGGCCAATTCTTTTTTTAAAATGTTCGTTGAAGTTCAAGGATAGTTTTTACGGCAAGAAAAATTTGAAAAGTTTCCCGGAATATTTTCGAATTTTGGAAAAACCAAACGTCACGGTGGATATGCGTAATTTTTTTTTTGTTCTGTTGATTGACATAGAAAAGTTATCAGAAAAAAATAAATAGGGAATATTTCGTAAAACTAATTCTAATTATGATATTTAATTTACATTCGACATTATAATTTAAGTTTCCTCAACTTTAATTGGGTGTCATTCATCGTTCAAGTTATGCGACATTATATGGTTAATTCAAATTTCTTTGCTTCTTTTTACTTTTTTTCGCGATCTTCAGCTGTTTACAGTCAGTTGAATTGTGGTTATGTTTTTAGTTTATTGCAATCTATTCAGTCTTTTTTAGTTGAATTGTTATTTTGCTTTTATTGAATCAAATTGATACAATTTCATTACACTGCAATGCCACCAATAAGACGGAGCAATTTAAGTCGCAGAACTCGCAATGCTACTAACCAAATGAATTTTAGAGCTAATGAAACTGCAGAGCAACGCGAAGAACGAAATGAAATTTAACGGAATCGATTGTCACAAATACGTTCAACACGTACACAAGATGAAAGAGAAAATGCAAATGAAGCCGATATGCATGGCATGAGAAATCATCGGTATTTTCAAAACAATTGCTGGACATTGGCAATGGCAAAATCTCAGTTGACATTTCGACTGGCTGCATTATATTCCCCGCAGATTTTTTGTCAGTTCATAGACTGAAAGACCGAACTCATAACAAAGGTATTCCCAAATATTGCCCAAAATTACAAAAATCATGATTGTTTGAGCGAACGTGCTATTTTGGCTGCGAAAAACATTGATGTCAACAAACTAAATTTCAAGATTCAAAGTGAAATTGCTGGATAATTGATGACGTACAAATTGGTAGATTCGTTTACTAGCCAAGATGGTGTCGTCAACTATCCAACCAAATTTTTAAACTCACGGGAATTGGAAGCATTGCCGCCTCAAAATTTCCAATTAAAATTTGGATCGGTAATTATAATGTTGAGAAATATCAACCAACCACGTCTTTGTAATGGCAACCCGGCTAGCGGTGAAATAACTGATGAAAAACGCCGCAGAAGCAACAATTCTTAGAAGAAAGTATAAATGGAGAATACGTTTTAATACCACTAATCCCAATCATTCCAACCGACATGCCATTTGACTTTAAACGGTTGCAGTTTCCCGTGCGGTTAGCATTCGCAATGACTATAAACAAATCACAAGGGCAGTCATTAAATGTTTGCGGCATTAAACTTGAAAATCCATGCTTCTCGCAAGGTCAATTATATGTCGCCTGTTCCCGTGTCGAAAACCACCAGCTTGGTTCGTTTACGCACCAGACAACAAAACAAAAAAGGTCGTGTATTATAAAGCATTGCAATGAAAGAAATAGTCATGTCACAGCAAAAAAATCAAATTAAAGAATTTCTTTGTTTTGACTGTTTACTTGAAATTATGATTAATTAAATTACAAATTAAATTTATGAAGAAAAAAATACATGGTTCCAAGTCGATATTATTCCAAGCACATAACACATTTCGAGATNTATTCTTTTAATTCCGACCAGCTGTATGCCAGAATTTGTTACCTTCTCAGTCGTCAGATGGTTTACAATTTTCTCCTGGGCTCACACTGTCGGGGCCGCGGTGGTGAAGTGATCAGACTACTCGCCTTCTACCAAGGCAAACCGGGTTCTATTCCCGGCGGGGTCGCTCCCAGATTTTTGCACGCGGGAATTGTGCCGGACGATGCCACTGGTCGGAGGGTTTACTCGGGGATCTCCCGTTTTCCCCCCACCCTTGCATTCCGGCGCTGCTCCATCCTCACCTCACTTCACCCTCATCGTCTCTCAAGACCTCCATGCTAATATCCGTCGAAATACATCCACCCCCACTTTACGTCACAATGTCGGAGACAGCAGCGAATGATTCGCCAGAGAAGCACACTCTAAGGTCAAGGCCAACCATCGCAAGGGAAAGCTCGCGAGGTAAAAACAATTGGTCGGAACAGGAGTGACGTAGAGCGCGTGGCGGCCGGAGGGTTAATGAGTTTCGGAACGCAGCGTGCGTTTCAATCACGCGCCGACAGAGGGGGCACAGTGTGAGCTCACGGGTCTGGCGACCGAGTGTGTGCGCGCGCGCTTGTGTGTGCGAGAGTGGTCATTAGCCTTGGCGAGTTGCAGTAATGGGAAATCAATTTTATCGGATTTCGGAACGTGCAACGGCTGAAGAACAAAAAAGAGGGAAATAAAAAAAATAAGTCTAAGGGCGGAGGTAACGATAATGGCTTCCCTTCGTCTTCGAATCTCTTTGATGTTTTTGTTTTCCGGTGTGAGATCACTAACCGTTAATAATATATTCCTTAACGATTGTACAAGACTGGACCTTGTAAGCTCCCGACGACAGGGCCGTTTTCGAAATGTGCTGTACTCCGAAAAATGTTTTGGTGAAATGGTTTAAAATATAGAATGGAAGATACAACCTAAATAGTGTGACAAGTTTTTCATACAGCATACTGATTGCACTCGCCAACCAAATTTGATTATTTAACAATGAAGCAGACTGTAATTACGAAAATTCTCCGGACATTTGCAGGAAAATAAATTCTGATGCGATTTTATTTATTTATTTTAATGCTACATGTAGCGGCACTAAATTTTTCTTAACTAAACGAGCACACGAGAGGTGTCTTTGGATGCGCGGTTCCAGTTCTCTTGTCGTGTCGTACACGAATGTGATACATTTGCAAAACAATATCACAGTGTTGCAATAAGATGGTTACTCGCAAGGAAACTTCTCACAGCAGGCCCGGATGTGATACGCACAGAACATTGGCTGCAATATGCAGTGTGATTATTGGCGCTTCAACGTGACCTTGGGTTCTGTTAGGGAATGACCACACTGACTGACAATGTAAGTAAGATTACTAAACATTCGTGAGAATATTTTGTGAAGAATTTTTATTTTATTGAGCTATTAAGGCATTAAAAATCCACAGACACTGCTGGGGCCTATCACGGAATCTAACCCGTTACATTGTCAACAAACTTCGAGCATTTAAAAACCTCGGCCACAAAGTTTATAACTGTGTGGAGCACTGATTACCCTCTTACGAAATTTTGTGTTTGAAACTCTCCGAAGAGCTACATGAAAACCCATCTAAAATCGGAACACCGTTGTTAATAGCAAACAAAAAGAATTTTCAATCAACGCAGTAGGGAGATGTTTATAAAACTTTTGTAGATATGAAAAAGTTAGAAGTTAAAGGAATTATAGCTTGAGCATTTTATGGCCGCTGTAATTGGGTTTACGTATTCGCGCAAGATTCGGTATAATTCGCCGTTTTATGCAATTTTTGAGAAATACTAACGAAGTAGGTGGACATTTTTTACCGATTCGATTTTAGAGTGCAGCGATTATTACTGCTCCGTAAATATCACAAGCAGCGGTAGCCATATTTACGACGGGGATGGCGAACAACGTCACTACACTCAGACTAATTAATATTTTGTCGCGTTTTTTGCCGGCAGCTCGCGTTACGGACGCGAAGGAAATTACTCGATTAGCGAAAGGTTTCACAGGCGGTTGTCGATAACTTGCGAGCTTTTGTGCTTCTGCATGCGCCAGTAATCCCCGCGCTTCGCCGGCGCTTCGTTGTAGGGACGTCCAGCAAAGCCAACTTGTAACGGCTGAAGCACAGCGGCCAGGGAGCTACTGCCATCAGCATGCACCTGGCGCATGCGCGTTGCGGGATCACTCGCCCGTGCAATTGCTGCAGCAGCGCTGGCCGGACGAGCGGCACGTTAGTCGGGAACTGCGCTGGGACGGGGAAGAAACAAGTAAGAATAGGAAGAGGAAGAGGGAATGAAGAAGACTCTAGATAAAGATCAGGCGTCCCGACGGATATGGGTATTATAGGAAGTAGCTGTTGAAGAGGATGAAGTGAAGAATAAGACGAGAAATAGGAACTTAGGAGGAAGGAATAAAAATATACAAATAATGGAAAGAAATAAGAATATGGAGAAGAATAGAAGAATAAGTTGTTAAGGAAGAGGACGAAGAGAAGAAGAATAAAAAAGAAAACTAGAATAAGAAGTATATGAAGAATGATAAAAGAAGAAAGGATAATAAAAAGAAGATGAAGAATCTATAAAAAAGAAAAAGATGAAGAAGAAGAAGAACAGGAACGTGTAAAATTAAGGAAAAAGAAAAGGGAAGGAAGAAGAAGATTCCCAAGCCCAATAAAATTCCTTGGCAGTGGAAGTAGCAAGAATGATTATAATGAATACAAGATTAATAATCAAAAACCTCGGATGGCCTTTGGCTAAGAGAGGTGAGGTGGAAATGAATTTTTTTTTGGGGCGGGGTTGGCGGCGAGTTCAGATTGATTTGATTTGATTTTATATTGTGTTTTTTTACATAATGACCCTGTACAGAACTCATAACATGAACAGTAGTGATAAGATACATGCATTCCAGCTCTCAATAGAGCTCTTCTACAGACGTGGACTTTGGTGAATCGAGAAAGGAAGGCTGAAAATAAATAAACAAAGATTAGTAGAAGATCAGCGGGGGGAAAAAACTCACTAAAACCCCAGGCAGCTAGTTCGAATCATCCATCGTTGTGAGAAAGGAGTTACAGCGTCTGGCATTTCGCTGTTGAAACCTTGCCCGTTATCGTAAAACTTAATCCGTTTTAAAACGTGCACGTGCATAAAAAAAAAGCTTTTTGCCGAAATACGTGACATCCGTATTACTTTTTATGGTTAACTTGTTTTTCAGTACGTTTTAAATGCTGATGGTTATATACAGAATGTCCACGGTTGCTTCGGGTCGACTCGGAAATGCTCGGTAGTCCTCGGGCGTTTTGGCAGATGACTGGTTGTCAGACTTTGGGAGAGGGTGCCTCAAGTGCTTTCGAATGTGGCAGTCTTAACTATATTTCGATCGAGAACATAATTAACCAGGGGAGAAGTCAGACTGGTCCCATCCGTTGTGCGAGGAATTTTCTTTTAAACTTATTTACTTTTTTTTCTTGGTTCGCCACTATTTCAGAGTTTAAAAATCGTCTATTTAACTCTGCATAGTTTCCCTTAATGGCACGAAACTAGCGATTCCTCCATTTTCCTTATTTTGTTTCCGTACGCTTTTATTCGTATTTACATACTCTTATGACAATTTTTTTTTTAGAAATTATATTATTATTCAAAGTAAATACCAGATTTTGTTTGTATCTGATAAGACATTAATTTTGATAGTTTTAGTTTCATAACCGCAATATTAAGGGGTCCGCCTGCCTGGAGCTGTTTTCCACGTTTGAGGCCGAGAAGCGTGGAAGCGATAAGGGCGATACTCCCACGCGCCACAAGTGCGCCATCGCCACTACGTGCAGGGCTCTGAATTGGCACGCAGTGTTCTCGTCGTGCTGCGTGTACCAATGGAATTTTCAGCGGTGACCTTATAATTTTATTGGTGGGAAATCTGTAGCAATGTTCAATGCATGCCCCTCGATTACTTACGTGTATATATAACGCGTTTTGTTTTAAGATACGACGCTTTGAAAAAGCCGCTCTTAGCTATGTTGGAGTGTTCCGAAATGGTGTTTGTAGTGTGCGTGACATGTTGGAAGTAACCGATAGACATAGTCTGAAGTGTGCGTTCTTTCCTTAGACTACTAGCTCGTTAGACGCACGTTTAATAATTTCTACTCCGTAAGTAGGCGCTGGAACACTAGCTGAATCTCGTCAAAATTCTCTTTATACTCAAGTTTGATAAGTCGCCTTAGGTTAAGAAAACGTATCGTCCTGAACATAGATAAATAACAAATGGATGCAAACAAGGTACGTATCCATACACGAAATCTTCAGGTCATCCCCACATTAAGTCTTCATTGCATCGTAGTGAAAGTAGTTCGTTGCCATTTTCGACAAATCGAACACCGCAAATAGGCTACTGCATATATCTACTTGTCAAGGCACGGGCGTTTATCTGGAGATGGATCAGCATCCGATTTTCATCGTACTTGGCCCTTGTTGCTTACAACCTATACTTTTACCTTTTTCCTGTTGTTTCCGAAAAGTTTATCGAAAGTCGATCTGTTTGCCCATTTAAAAAAGTCTTTTTCGATCTTGTTAATAACTAATGAAATATTATTATTTATAGAAAGAATATAAGTAAAAGTTCAATTTAACTAAAAGTAAGGATCCGCGTAGAACAATTTCTTGAATAAGCAGTTTTATTTTCCTTAAGCTCTGGCTACTATTCGGCGGCCTAGACGGGCGGGAAACTTTGCGTCGGCACTTTCTTTTCCCAACTCCGTACCAGCGTTACTAGTATATAAAAATTAGAGGCAGGGATCTCCCTAGTGTAGCTTACGGAAGAGTAAACTTCGACTCGTCGTTCGCAGTCGGCTGCCCTTGGCGGCTGGTTTCCGTGGCCATCTCCAGGAAGTCTAAGCCCCCCCCCCCTCCTTCCCGGCATCCGAATTGTTTTATTGGGGCTTACCACCACTCTTCGCCCGCAGGCCTCGTCTCGTCGTCGGTAACGGGCAACAAAGCCCCGGGCATGAAAGGGCAGACATCTTGGCGGTATCATCCGCAGTCAAGCGGTGTTGTGCTCCCGCCGAGCGAAGCAGCTAGGGATGGGAGCTTAACTCCGACCCCCCCCCCCTCTATCCAGGGAAACATTTAGGGAGAGTCGTAAAGTGGAATATTAATTACCGGCAGCGAGGTCTCGAGGCAAAAGCGGCATGGGGGGAGGGGAGAGCAGTCGGCAAAAACAACACACACAGAGGCGGCGGCTGGTGAGAGAGGTCCGAGGAACAATCAGCTCGGCCACAGCGAGATTCTGCAGCTCTGCGGGGCGAGGGATACTACCCACTGCTCGCGCCCCCACCACGCGGTTTCGAGGCAGGCATTGTTAAGCCATCGGGTTTTCAGGGGCCCGCCAACGTGTTTGAAATACACGTTTCCCCAAGAAACTACTAAACGTCCTTGCAATGTGCTGTTGAGTGCTTTCAAGATGCAACGTATATTGCAAACACCATTTCATAACACTCCAACATGTATGTATGTCTCAAGACATACGCCTCAAATCCTTCCAAAAATACTCAATGGTCCTGCATTGAACCTTGCTGCAGATTTTCCGTCAGTAAAGTGGTGGGGTCGCCGCTTTAAGTCCCATAGTTACACGCAGCACGTTACTTCACAGCACTGCGCGTAGCGGCGATGGCGCACTCGATGCACGTGGTAGCGTCGCCCTTATCGCTCCTGAGCTTCTCGACCTCGATGTAGATCATCACATAATTATATTTACCGTGTGAAGGAAACAAGCGCCACGTGGAACGCAAACAAAAACAGGATTTCAGACCTGATTTAATGTATGGCTTTAGGTGTTGCGGATATAAAATATTTTGATTCGTGCTGTACTTTAAGACAACACAGCGCTTGTTTCATATTCACGACCAATGAGATGTAAGTTTTGTAATACCATACAGAAATAAGAACCAGTTCATAACGTAGAACCGTAGCACGGTTTGTTTACCGATCAGTTGCCCTCGCAGAAGATCACTGGGTAATAAGCCTCGCTGTGTACAACACTGGCCAAAAATAACCTTCCAGTGCATTATACACGCAACTGCGTACACTTGGGTACGAAAGAATTAAGTGAGTCCTTCAGAATTGAAAATGATATTTCTGTCGTTCTGCGCGTGGTCAAAACAGAACATGTCTAACTAGCATCCGGGAGACCGCAGTTTCTATACCAGCTGTTGTGGTGTGATCAGGCCTTAGCTGAACGGCTTGCCTGATCACACCTTCAAACATTAAACATGGAAACGAGCGGGATTGCAACGCCACCATTTGGTCGTCGATCCTTGCGAAAGAAGACAGTTGCATAAATCCCTTCCACCGGTCACTGATCGGGGCCGCAGAACCACGCGCTTGATATAGGCCGGCGTAACACCCGGAACGAGGGTCTATCGTCTTTAGTCCTTTGGACGACCCGACCAGCGAAGCAGACCAGGAAGATGGGTGTGTCCGGCCGGCGTTAACCGTCTCGCAGAATCAGTCTCCGGCTGCAACAAGGTGATGACTTTCCAGTTGGGTTTAATTAAAATGGTGTGAATTAAAATGTAATGAATAATCATCTTAAATTCAATTTAAAGCTCCCCCGATCAATAGTCATTTAAATAGCTACTGTATAATTCCAATGTTAATAAAACTCATCTTATACTGTTGTGCTCTACCGAATCACGAGTCATTATTGAGCTACGTCCTTACTAACTTGCAAGTACGAATTAGCTGGGGCATGGAGTACATAAGTATACAGAGGCGAAATGGCGTCGCGGTTCTTTTTATATGGGCGTACTCATTCTCTGATTGGCTGCGCAAGGGTCTGGGAACGGGCCATGTGCCTCACTGGCTAGTGAATACTGCAAAAGGTTCCCTGTCGGCTGCCCTGCCGGGCGGGGAGTAGGTCACCAGGGGCTAATTGACGAACAGTGGTCGAAACCACTGCCTTACTGCGCCTGCCAGACAAGCAAGAAGCCAAACAAATACATTGGCCTACTTGGCATGGATTCCTTCAAACGGCGGGGTTTACTGTGACAAGGCTAGACGACCTTTTTAGTTCATATTAACGTTGCACATTCATAATTCGTCATTCGAAAACCAATTAAACTTCGGTATCGCATACGGCAACAGGGTTGGGACCCTTATTTTCTATTTGACATAATTGTATGGCAGCGATTGGTTTTGCAGTGGTTGCAGATATTCGCACCTTTAAGAAGCATCGTCGGCCATATGTCGCATGTATGTTTACGACTTATTTTTTTCATAAGGAATATGCAGGCGGAGTTTTGTCTTTTTTTTTAAGACTCATTCTCTATAATGTGGAAATAAATATGTAACCCGTGAGTCAAGTTGGTCGCTTGATTAAACAGGCAGGATACCAACGCAAGGACTGTGGGTTCAATACCCTCGGCTCGCAAGGTACAACTTTTTTTGTTATTAATTATATTTTGAAAGAATTCTCATTTATTCGTCACATTTATTTTCTATGCCAAAACCAATTATTTCCACTTCTCAGTAATGTAAGTTGAAATATTAACCTATTTTGTAATATTAAATATATAGGCTAGGTTTTGTAAATCTTACAAGAAAACTTTTTGTATTTCTACAAAAGATTTTCTTGTTAACAAGGTTTCCAATGATTTTTCTATTAAAAGAATAAAATTGTTTTACTGTGTATGTCTACAAAGTGTTCTCCTCAAGATGTCGTCTGCTTAGGCTGACAAACAAAAGTGCAAAGCTTCATAACAACCAAATTTGATTTACAAACGGCTCGATCTTTTTGAGTGGCGCGTGCCTACTAATAAAAATTACGAAACATTTCACCTCAGTTTGCTAATTTTGTTTCCTCGGTTTTGTCTCTAAACTGCATTTCTGAAAACCAACATGTTATAACGAGTGTATTTCGTAATCACTTTTTCAAGTTAAAAATACGGCATATTTTTATACTATCACAGTAAATTATATACTCAACACTGAGTGGGACGCCGTCGACGAAAATACTACACACCAGTTAAGTAACTCACGCGTAGAAGCGATCAAACATCTGACGAGCAGGCATGTGCCGCCCTTTACTCTCCCATACTTCTAGCCTCCGAAACGCAAAATACCTCGAGAAGAAGTCCCGCTAAAGTTCAGCGTGCAAGATGTAGTCTACAGACTTTATCACACCAGCAGACACACCCGCCCGTTCCTGCGTTGCTGGCGCCATCACGCACAACTTCAGCTTCAAGAAAAAGGATGTTTACCTTTAATTAGCCGTTCGTGTTATCCGAGTTGCGGTGCGAAAAGTTGGAGGCGGCACACAACTTAGTCGCAATCGCCGGGTGGTCCACGGTAAAGCTGTCTTCGCNGAAATCCTCACGCCCCTTCTACCTTGCCAACGACTCTGCAGAAACGCCTCAACGTCTTGTACGAGTACCTGCATGTCTTCCAGGGACCGGCTCAGCGCTCGCAGTAATCAAGCATGTGCATCGCTTGGTGTCAGGGGGGATGAAACACTAACGGGAGGAGGGATCGCGGTGGTGTAGTGGTCAGACTACTCGCCTCTCGCCTAAGCTAAACGGGTTCGATTGCCGGCGGGGTCGTTCCTGGATTTTCGTGTGTGGGAATCGTGCCGGACGATGCCACTGGTTTGGCGGGTTTTCTCGGGGAACTCCCCACCCCCTGCCCTAGCATTCCGGCGCTGCTCCATGCCCACCTCGCTTCACCTTCATCGGCTCTCAAGGCCTCGATGTTAAGAGCCGCCCAAATCTCTTCACTCCACTTTAATAGGAGGGATTATTCCTTTATGATCACAAGAAGTTGCGTCCCCAGGAGACAGATGGCTCTAGTAACTTCTGTCAAGTGTCTTTCTGCAGCCAATCACAATCAGAGCAGAACAGTGATGCGTGTGATTTTAATGGCGCTTGTGGTTAATTGTTTGTAATGCACTTCAAACTGACATAATTTTCTTTTAAAAAACAGTACAGAAAGTGCCGAATAACCTGTGTTCTGTTCCCGACAGTCTTGGAATGTATGGAATTTTACACCATACACGCCACATGACGGAAACGTGTAGAATTTATTGGCGCAAAACAATTAACTTCAGGAAAATTAGAACATATACACAATCTTTGTAAATAAATCCCGACATTGATATGCCGTATTATTATTTCAATACTAACGATTAGTAGTTATTCAACACTGGGCACATAAAAATAATAAAGAGTCAAGCAATTAAAAAAAAATGTAGGTATCTTTAATGTACGTTTCGAAGTATATGATAGTCGATACTGGTAATGAGTTATAAATTATTTTAATGTATATAAGTTTTAGTAAAAGCAAAAATTTTAATTTACTGACAACGGAAGTTGGTCTTTTCGGTTTATAAACATCAGCCTAAGAATGTGTGTAACTTTGAGACGTACGTTTCTAGCAATTTGGTAGTGTAATTTGCTCCACCCCATGATATTCTTCATATTTCAACGACAAAGTTAATTTTACATACAGAAAAAAGAAGAACGTAATCATAGTTTCCAAAAAGTCAATGACCAGTAAACAAACCTAAACTACTATTGTTACGGATTTATTACTGGCACACTCGAATAAAGAGTATTTTGGGTAAAAAAAAATTTGTTTTAAAAACGCCTCTGTGATAACATTATCAAAGGAAATGCCAGTAGCACCACCGCAATACAAGCAGGCTTAGTTCAGAACTCTTTCCTCAGACGTGCCACGTTACTTCTGTCACACACGCAGCACAATTTCAAGTATACTTTCGCTTAAACCAGTGTTATGGACTGAGAAAAATTTGGAAAACTAAAAAAAAAAAAAACTATTTTGCCAACCGAATTTAAATTTAACGGGATAGATTAGTTTCTGCAACTTAATACTCAGTTTATAATTATCAGTCTGGTGTACATGTCATTTAACTAATTTTCAGGACAAATTTACTTTGACGGAGAGTAGGAGAAAAAAAACCGTTCAATTGTACGTGTAAAAATACACTGACTTCGGCGGGGATCCCGCTACCACATACATTTGTGTAAAATTGCACGATTTTTTTTAACTACTTAAGAATCGATTATTCCGACAGAAAAATCCGCGTGTTTGGCTAGCACACAGTTGCTAAGTGCAATCAAAGAAGTCGCCTTGTTCGAAACTGTTGGAAGTAGCTGCGGAGTTTGGTGTGCATATAGCTACAAAAAAAAATAACAGGCCCTTACGATTACATTCCTGCGTTGTTACAATAAGGCAATGAAAGGACTGTGTTATTTTTTTTTAAATTTACTGCTGTCGACATCGACATATCTACGCCGAAACCCGTTGCGGCCTGTAATACGTCGTTTCACTTTCGCCGACGCTAATTAATGGCAATCATGAATTTTTTTTTTGCCCTCGAATCGCCGTAAATAACGAGCGAACGCGATAATCCGGCCGCCACAGTTTCGCGGGGGAAAGGAAACTGCCCAGTCGAAGGTGTGGGTGGTGGGGTGGTGGAGGGGGGATAAGGGGCATGCGTCTCAGTTGCGTCAATACGAGGGCAATACGAAGACAACTTTCGCTTACCGGTATTACAGGACCGCGTCGAACTCTGGACTTGCAAATCCGCTTTCCTCCTCTGGCCACTCAACGCGGCCGGCTCCCTACCACATCGCCTCTTCCACTCTTACTTTCCGTGGGCACACCCACAGTCACCGCGACCTGTGACCCCGAGATCTGAACACACTCGACCTCCTGCAGGCGGTGTAGCTGAGGCAACGTGTGCGACGACGATTCCTGCAGACATCGATGTCTTGATCACGTTATCTACTATTGGGAAGGGGGGTGCCGTGGTGTTTTAGTGGTTAGACTACTCGCATCCCACGAAGGCGAACCGTGCTCGATTACCGGCGGAAATGGAAATTTTAAATGTAGACACGAACCCCTTTGGTAAATACTCCATATAATAAAAAAAATTTGGTTTGGTTTTGCAATGAATTTGTTATAATGAATAACTTGCTAAAAAAATGTCGTGAGATTCGTTAAAACTTTCGTTAAGACAGTTTCACACGAAAGTTCGTAACATATCTTTGATTTTAGTTTGACAATAAAAAAAAAGTCACACATTCGTACAACCCTATAAAAACACTAGCATATTTAGGAAACCCGCTAGGTCATGGGGGGTTGAAAATTTAAGTTTTAAGTCGTGCCAGATATGCACGTACATGCTAATGCGACGAAAACATTTCGCTATAAAGCAGAATATATTCGACAACGTTCTGGGGTATGAAGAAAACTCGTCGTTCTGCTGTAATGATGAACACACAACTAGCGCGTGTGACGGTTTACGGTACTTCTAGGATCCGGCATCCTTGTGCCAATCTCACTGGCCATTAGCTCTGTGTTCTCCGTCAACAATAAAGTTCTGCTCGCCGTTTTAAGTGGGCGGTGGGCCCGACTGACAGCCATGTGGCCTGCAAATGGATTGCTGGAAGGGGGGGGGGGATTTTTTTAAAGTTCGCTAGTGTCAGCATCTGTTCCGGAGAAGAACGGGAACTTCAGACGACGCACTCACTCTGCATGCCAGGGAAGCGAGCTCCAAGATTAAAATCCCCAGGAAGCGCCCCGAAAAAGGAAACCATAAAGCCAGCTGAAATACGTCCGCACCTTTCTTCTTCTTTTCCCTTCGTCCTGCGTCCGCCCTTCGGTCGTCTCGCTCCAGAAGCAAGATGCCCCGGACGACGAGGAAGACAATCGGATCACGGCTGATTGCAGCAGATCTACAGTGAGTGAATAACAAAAAAAAAAAAAAAGTTCGGGGTGTCGGTAACTCGAGAAGAATTTGCGGGAATGAGAAGGAGAAGCTGTGCGTTGACGAACCCCGAGCAACAACCGGGCGATAGAACGCGTGAAAAAGAAATAAATTAATAAAAATTAACGCTAAAGTAGGTAAAGGGACTTGCCTAGTAAATTATTGGCTGTAAAAGCAGTATTTGTGCATATACGCGTATTTCAGTAAATAAATGGTGTGGGAATACGACTTTTTTTTTTCGGGAAAGGTAGAAAACAATTATCTACATCCACCACTTTTTCCTTTTTACTTTTATCTTATTAAATATATTCAAAGGGAAAAATAAAAATTGTGTAAACCATTGTTGGGGATTTCCTGAGCAGTTTCGTTATTGGAAAGGAGAAAAGTAAAAACTGGCTAATATAGATAAATCCACTGTCTTGCATAGCAAGTAATAATATCCTTATGTTACAGATCTAACTTGCGAGGAATTTAACTTCCCGGGAATGCATTACTGTCTTAAGAATCTCCTTTGCAATGCATTTTAAGCACAATTATGTAAATTTTTAGATTTTTTTTTTACGGGTTTTACTATTGCAGTTATACTCTTTCAAAAATGCTCTTCTTGGCCTGTGTGGCAGTGGCGTGTGGTGAACTGTTGCAAGGTAAGCTGGCGTTAGCTGCGTGCTGTACCCTGTTGCTTGCTATTCTACACTTCCGCCACTGAAAGTTAGCTCGGTAGCTGACGCCACAGGACGCGTGTAATGTGCCCCTTGCTGCTCGCTCGTGAGTGGTCGGAATGCATTCAGTTTCCCTAGGCTGTTGTGTGGTTACTGGCTCCTGCTGCGTGCACCGAGAATGTACAGCAGTGAGCAAGCACCAGCTTACCTTGCAACACTTCACCGCACGCCACTGCTGTGTGGTCATNGGGGGGGGGGGGTCAAAACAGTACTCATCAGGTTCGTCAGGACGGCTTTGTTCTCACTTTGTAGGTTACAAGTGACTCTCCAGTCCGGATTAAATGTAATCCTCTGAGCTGAGATGATCCTGCCGTTATCGGAAACGTTGCCTGAACAGTCAACGTGGTACCAGAAGTTTCCTGATCTTCAGTTTTAATGTCAGTATCTCTAGTTTAGGAATATAATAGCTACTCTATTTAATACATACAATCCCCAAACGTTTTCCTACAGGTCTTCAGAAATGTCTGCAGTGGGCTACGAAACTTTTTCAACAGCATTTAAAAAAAAGCGATTACTCGGCATTTCAGCAACATTTAAAGAATGAAAATCTGAAATCAATTATGATCCATTACTAACTGCAAGCTACTTCGGCTGTCGCATCCTTATCGTCTCTGATCAGAGAGCGCTGCGTTGGACCCTGTGCACGGTTCTATAATTAATGTCGCAAATAAACTTATGCGTGCAGCACTAAGGCAGTTTGTACACCAACTATAGCCTGTTTCGCGGTAACTTCACACAATGTGAATCAAAAACCTTTGAAAAATCACACCACATATTGCAGGCCCAGTTATATTTTTTTTTTAATCATACGTCATTGGCATTATATGAAACTCACGTTGCCATTAACAAACTTACGTTACCATTAACATACCCAATATTTTTTTGCATTAAACGTTTATTTACATTTTGTCTATAAATATTAAATAATATTTATTTCTTTAACAACATTGAGAAAATAGATAAGTTGGTATAATCTATTCGCGGTTTCTTCACAATTTTTTAATCAAACCTTTGAAAAAAAACACCCAATATATGACGTGTTTGGTTCTTTCCTAAATATGTCACGTATTCCAAGCGTTTTATAATTCTGTTAACATAAAGGTCTTTTATTTTTGGTTAAATTTATCTTTTACTTTGATTTTATCTATAAATTATAATATTTCATTCATAATTAATGTGAATAAAACAAGAAGAAAATAGGTGTGTTGGTAATGACTAGTAAGAAATAGTTCTCATGCAAAATATTATTGCACTGGATGCGCACGAATGCGGTGCGTTGTCCCTTTGGTGTAATTTTCCAGACTTTGTTAAGCATTGCTTGCATGAGGCGGAGGAATATCCTGAAAATAGAACTTCATCAGGGCTTCAGGCCGTGTTCCAATTGGCACCTTTTTGTTAACAAAATAGTTACGTGACCCGTTTTGTCTACAAAATCTATCGCGAATTTTTATAATTTGCGTTTTGCGTTTTGTCAGCTTTGAAGTTCACAAATTACTAAATATAAATCATCAAACCGACGCCATATTAGTTTTGCCTGTTAGAAACGATAAAATATACTTATAGACGAGGTTATTGGAATCAAAAAATGTGTATTGTACACACAATAATTATTTCAGAAAGCAAGTTGCTGAAAAAGTCTTGAAATAAGTATTTTCTCGTGAAACTAATTTTCTTAAGTAACAATTTTACATCATATTTATTTTATCAAGTTTAAATTTTTATCTGTATTCCAACCGCTTTCGTAAATAATTACTGTTTATTTTAATACTTCGTTTACTTTTAATTTTATAAACATTATAACACCGAAATAAGAGCAACATTGTGTGGTAAAACAGTTGAATGTCGTAGTGTTCAGACTAAACCTTACAAAATTCCAAATGCAACTTACCAAAAACAAAACTCGGCATCGAATACGGTTAAGCATTATTTGCATGAGGCGGAGGAATATCCTGGAAATAGAACTTCAGCAGGGCTTCAGGCCGTGTTCCAATTGGCACCTTTTTGTTAACAAAATAGTCACGTGACCCGTTTTGTCTAAAAAAAATTTATGGCAAATTTTTATAATTTGCGTTTTGCGTTTTGTCAACTTTGAAGCTGACAAATTACAAAACACGGCCTTGGAAAAATTGTAAGTAACCGTGAGCGGACTATATGAAGTCGCCGGACAGACGATACGGAAGTTTAGCCGCGCTCGGAGCGACGGCGGCGTCCGGTTCCGAGCGGGTCGTGCACGCGGCGAGGCGACGGCGAAACGAGTGCAGTGACGTGACGTAACGGCGACTGGGAACAAGGCCGGTTCTCCACCCGCCAACCGACAATGGCTTTTACTTTCAGCGCGGGGGAAGCTGGGTCGCGACGGCAACTGACGGAGGCACGAGCTGGGTTCCTTTTCCGCCCCGAGACCAGCTCGCTGCCTGGCGCGCTTCCGCAAAGTGGCTTCACGCTCAAAACGAAACACAACACACCGCGCTGTTAAAAGAATTCCCCCGTCATTTCACGAACAAATGCTCGTAAATAAAAATACTCCAAAACTCCACGTGAAAAGGGCCCGTGGTGGCTGAGCGGTTGACCTGATCGCCTCCCACCAAGGCGAACCGGGTTCAATTCCCCGGTCGGGCCGCTTCTGGATTTTCGCAAGTGGGAATCGTGCCCGAAGATGCTGCTTGCCGGCGGGTTTTCTCGGGGATCACCCGTTTCCCCCCGCCCATGGCATTCCAGCGCTTCTCCATCCTCACCTCGTGTCACACTCTTCGGTTCTCAAGACCCCGTTGTTAAGAGACGCCCAAATCTCTTAACTCAACTCGCCATAAAACTACGGACACTCGACATAGGATATTCCGTAAATTTCACAAAACTTTCCGTGAATTCCTGGAACCTCTCCTTAAATTTACCAGTTATTTTTTCTGTAATTAGGGTTTAAAAAAAAAGATTATAAAAAACTTTATTTTTTTGTTAGAAATAAAATATTTCACTTCGGGGCGAGAATTGAACAGAATCAAAAGTTTTGGAGTTCATGGCCCTACCATTCACCTACAAGTACACATAACGTTTTTTTGTTTTCATTAATGGTATCGTGTTTTTAAGAGTTGTTAATTGCTACAGGTTCCTGATGCTACTTTTTTTATTTTTGAATAAGTAAGTCTATAGTAGTAACTATGTCTTAACTGCCGCATAAACGAAAATTCTCTTCAGTGGCGAAGAAAGATTCGTGTAGAATCGGGAATGATCGTTCCTGAAACCCGAGGGTAGAAGAAATAAGAAATACGGAGACGTTCTTTAAGTTGTGCTTACGGAGTTCCATTTCTCGGGATTACGGATCTCGTTTCCGCATATTAACTGTACAGTTTCATGAAAATTTCCGTGGATATAAAGAGATTTTTAACAGTGTACCAACAGGTAACATTCAGTAAATCCATCTACCGGTGCTGGCCATGTGCTATAATTTAATTATGTTTAATTATGCGCGTAAGCTTGTGTGCATGTGCGTGCTTGTTGTGTGTGTGTTCTCAAGTCCTTGTATGCACATTACTACAGTCGCCCTGCATCTTTGTTAAATGGAATACAATGGTAAATCATTCTCGCTTAGTTATAATAATTTAGTTAATTTTTCAAATCCATGATCGACGACAGTAAAAGCAAGTTGGCAACACTGAGCCCCACTACAAAGTTTTTCCGAGGATTGTGCGCTCCACCTGTGACCNCCCCCGGTACAACGGTAGCACACTTCCCGCAGCTAAAAGTACTCCCTCTGGACCTCCCGCCAACAGTCGCGTTAGTAATGAATGGTCAGCTTGTCGCCATATCAGGCTCCCGGCAGCCTCCAGTGCTGTACTCTCCCAGAGACTAGCTCGCAATCCTAGAGCCGCCGCTTTTCATCCATGCCGAAACTCAGAGCGGGGGTAGTTCAGGTCCCGTGAGGGACCCTTGACCCCCCCGACGATTTTGTCATTATGCCTTACCAGGTTAGGGAGGGCGAGCCCCCTCGCCTGGTTCCCTTCTGTATGTACTACCCGCCGCTGGCCTGCGAGTATTTAGTTTCTGTCCGCTGGGTTTCCCCTGTGGACAGGTTCTCAATAATGTGTACCCACCCACCACCTGCCTGCGGGGGGAAGGAGAGGGGGAGAGAAGGAAGGCGGGAGTAGCTAACTCCCACATGTTGTTCAATAAAAAATAAAAAATTTTAAAGTTGCAGGACTTTTAATTTCCCCGGCAGCAAGCAATCCAAGAGCTTTCCACGCGGCACATTTCAACAGCCAGTCATCACTCGGGCCACATTGACGAGTTTAGAGCAATTTTTATGCAATTTCCATTTGCAATTGCATTTCCATGCAATATTAGTGTCGGAAACATGGCTTAAGGAGAGTCTCCCATCTTCGCTTGTTGACTTGCCGGATTATAATTTATACATAGTTGATCGACTTGGTAGACAGGGCGGACGTGTGGGAGTTTATGTACGTTATGATATTACAGTTAAAACTATCTGCAGCTCTCCTAGTCCTTACTGTGCAAAACCTGAGTATTTATTTCTTGAATCAAACATTTCTACATAAAAATTATTGATTGCCGTTGTTTATAAACACCCTAAGATATGGTCCATGGATGACTTAGAAAACGACCTATTTGCCATACTTCTTAGTTATTATAATGTATTAATTGCAGACGATTTCAACACCAACCCCTTAACAGAATCCCGTCAAACATCGCTGCTTACTCATCTCGTCTCCTCATGTAATCTAGCATACTGACCTCTTGAAGCCACCCGCCATACTAATAACATGGACATGGACACTCTGCTTGACCTTATATTCACGTCAACAGCTGACAAAGTCCTGCACTGTGGACAAATCAGTGCGCCGGGGATATCCCCCCNCCCCCCCTTCCGACTTCGACAGCCAAAATATTTACCGAAAATTATTACCTTCAGAGATCTGAAAAGAATTGGCATGCCACAATTTATTAACGCTGCTTCTGAAATACAGTGGAGTGAAATACATTATTTGCATACAGTTGGTGACAAGCTTGATTATGTGAACTCATTATACAAACTTATTGATAAGCACATACCAAAAAAAAAAAAAGCAAAGCAGGTTTCTTGTCCACCAGCACCGTGTATGACCAGGAAATTAAAGCTTTAATGGCTGATCGGGATAATGCTTTTCGTAAAAATAAATCTTCTAAGAGAAAAAATTATATTCTTGTATTTATGAGATTCTAGAAATACCGTTTACTCAGAAACCGGTGTACCCAAACCATTAGAACGGGTAAGATTGCGTACGCTCGCCGCTTGATTCAACCAAACTCATGCCCGCGGCATTTATGGAGCAGTATTAAAAATATGGGTGTAATACTTTAAAGACACTAAAAACTATAGCCAAAAAATCAATCAAAGTGCTGATTAACTTAATACTCATTTCACAACTCCACGTGCCCGTATTAATCCTGAAACAAAAAACGAAACATTGCCTTTTATTAAAGCCCACATCCGCTACGTAGAAGAACGTTTTTACTTTAATGTCGTCACGCCTGTTGACGTTCTGAAAGCTATCAGACGAATATAAACCAAGGCCGAGGGTAACGAAAGAATTTCAATTGACATGATAACCCTAGGCCTTGCCGTTTATCTTAGAAGCAATAACTAAAATATTTAATTATTCGATGGTCACGGGCTACTTTCCAACTCAGTGGAAATCTGTTTTAGTAATACCCATCCCGAAGACAAACAATCCTCAATGTGCCAGTGATTATAGACCCATAAGCATTCTTCCGACGATGTCCAAAGCTGTTGAATATATTGCACACCAACAGTTTGACGTAGGCTGTGTACGCCCCACAGTTGGGAAGCCAATTCAACTTGATGTATGTAGGCCCCACTGTTGTGCGCCAAATTAACTTGATGTATGATACACTAACTAGCGTTGCGCCCCACGTCCGGGCGCCACTTTAACTTGACGTATTTAGGCCCCACAGTTGGGAAGCCGCTTTACTTGATGCTATATCGCCTCTGTGGAAGACAGAGTGGCTTATAGTGTCGTTAATGTCCCCAGGCACCGACTATATGACGCCTGAAGGTTAAGGGGTTTGCAATAATTTAGTCTTTTACTGTTGTCTTTTAAAGGACGAATATATTGTCTCGAATTCAACACAAATTAAATACATCAGCACTGGAGAGGTGTGGTACTGTGATAATTTGGTTACTCAGATTGACTGCTAACGACTTCGTGATGGAGGGGGGGCTTCTTTTGACGGTGATTGTATACTTAGCTCTTGCTGCGGGTGCTGTCAGCTGTGGTGGGTGATCTCCGGCGATGGGCGGCCTTTGGCAAAAGCCTGCAGGTGCTGCTGTCTCACTAGACTGCTGTTCTACTGACGTGGCCAGGGGTCCGAACCCCTGACCTAACTCTCTGCTCGGCGATCTTCGACTGAATGCTCTCTCGGACTGACCTCTCAGTGAGTTACTAATCAACTGACTGACCTCCTACTCTGGGCGGTAGTAATCAACTGATTCCCCACTACTCTCGAAACGGGGTTTTTATGCTTGCCAGCCTTCAGTCTTAATTGTCGGCACGTGGCGCCTTGTGGGGGGGAGGAGGTGAGGGGGGTGGAGTGGTAGAACGCAGAACAATGCCTTTCAAAACACGTGTCCTGGTTTCTGAAGGTTTTGTTGGGCTGGGGAGGGGGGGGGTAGTACCTCGCCCCTAGTTTACTCTCGTCAGCTACTTTTTCGGGGCTTTTCCACCTTGTCCTGTGGTTAGCTAAGAGGGGGGTGTTCTCGGCACCAATCCAGCTCGTCAGCTATTCCTTCCGTGGTGCATATATTTTGAGTTTAGGCGAAATACACATGATAATTTGCTGATATCTCGAGAAATCCCTGCGCTCCACAGATCTCCCGGCAGGCTAGAGGCGTACGGGGGTGAAGTGAGGTGGCAGGGAGGCCTACACAGCAGGACGCGCAGCGAGACACGTGTAACTGCTAACTGCAGTCCACCACCTGCCTCATGCCACGTGTCGCCTGGTTATGATGGGGGGAGGGGGTTGTGGGCCAGCGTCACTCTAAAATTCCTAAACCGTCACAGGACAAGATAACACGGTACATTTTTGAAAATAACCTAATGGTCGACCATGAATAACTGTTTGCTAACGATTTTGACATAATTAGATTTTAGCACAGCATTCGATTCCGCTGACCACGAGCTATTACTTGCAAAGCTAAAATCATATTTTAATTTCTCCAAAATATCGTTGGACTGGATTAAAAGTTACTGGTGTTGCCATTATCATAGAGTTGTCTGCGGAGAACAACAATCCGCTTGGTGCACAGTTTAAGTTGGAGTTCCCTCAGGGCTCTGTTCTAGGGCTCCTACTATTTTCTATTTTTATTAATTACCTCTCGAAGCTGATAAAACATTGTAAATACCATCTTTATGCAGACGACTTCCAAATCTACCAGCCAGCTCATCCCGGTAATATTACGTCATCAATTGACACAATTAAACATGAATTGTCAAACATCTTGGAATGGTCAATAAAGCACGGCTACTACTAAACCCTAAGAAATCCCAGATGGATGCAAGAAACTACTCATATAACCAAACGTCACTAGCGCTCTAATATCATGGTTGATGGCGAGCCGATTCCTCTATCAAAGTCCGTAAAAAAGCCTAGGTGTAATAATAATTGAAACTTTAACATGGAGAGAACATGTCACTTACATCTGTAGACAAACAAATGTAACTTTGCATTCATTAAAAAGGCTTAAAAAAAAATTTTCCGCGAAATTTATGAAGACTTTAACAAAATCAGTAATAATTTCACTCCTTAGTTATGCTGAGATAGTCTTCCGTGACCTGCATGAAGATATAGCGCAGAGACTTCAGCGAATACACAACAATTGTGTACGTCTTACTTTTAATCTTAAAGGACATACTCTCTCATGGCTTGATTTAAAAAATCGACTATCATTACACAAGCTCTGCTTGTTAAAGAAATTATTTCTAGCAGGATGTCTTCGATATCTTTTGTCTCGTTTATTACCGCCCAATACTTGAAACACCCGTTCTTTCGATCAACAAAAGTTCTAGTACCAAAACACAAATCATTATTCTCTTCATCTTTCATCGTCACCGCAACCAAACTCTAGCTAGAATTGCTTACCTCAGGAAGCAAGAGATATAATTTCTATCACTAAATTCAAAAGGGACCGTGGCTAGTGAAACGGCCTCATATCAAGACGACCCGCGTTCGACTCCCCGCAGGGTCAAAACCCGTATACACTTGTGGCTAACTTGTCGGACGTTTCCGCCCACCTGCTGGATTTCTCAGGCCGCTCCCGTCCCCGCGCCCCTGCATTCCATTGATGCTCGATTTCCATCTCACTTCACCCCTTCAAGGAAATTCCCTAGTAATTTTTTTTTAAATCCTTGTGGTTACGTTTGCCCGTGAAGAAGTGCAATGGGCCCTCCAAAAACTGAGATATGCATTCGCGGGAAGCTTAATGTCTCGCAAATTATATGTAACAGCGTGATATTATTACACGCAGTGTAAGCCAATGATTTTTACTGCAGATGTCACTTTGTATTTTTATCCTTACTTTTAAGGAGACTGCGCAGGAGAGCTCTAAAAAAATCAATTTTTAACCATTTTCAAGACTTGATCTTTTTTAATATATTTAAAAGAATAAAAGTAAAGAGTTACAGCTGCAAGTAATTATTTCCTAACTTTCCTGGAAAAATTTCGAACTCCGACATTATGCACTTACTGACATGCGCATATACGCTCAAACACTGATTCTACGAGGCAGTATCTTACCAGGCGGTCCCCTTAAGCTTGTCGCAGACTAGGACGCAGCGCGCAGAACATGAACTGCTCGGGAAGAATACGTGAAACCAAATACTTACTATAATCTGTTCGTAGTATCTTCGCGCTTTTTTAAATCAAACCTTTGAAAAATCACCCTGTGTTGGACGTGTTTGGCTGGCACGTATCGAAAGCATACTACTTGAGCAGGGCTTCAGAAAAGTTGGAAGTAACTATGAATGGACTACACTTGCTATCAATCGGCCGCTGTGTCGTGCCTCGTCCAAGTGTGCGACCAGCTTAAGGCGACAAAAACTAGTTGTTAAAATACCCTTAAATTTCTCAAATTAAAAGTTAAAAAAATACGAACACCAAAAGAGTAGTAAAACAGCCCCGGCTTTAATGTGTTATATCTTGAAACTTCGCAGAGGTGCAGGTCATGATATTAAATCAAATAAGGATTAGATACACGTGCTCGAAATATTTTCAAAACGCAAATCACCAGCTGCTCCCGCTGAATCTTGGAGGCGGCCAGACAGTTCTCACTAAGGGATTCGAACCCAAGGGCTCTCGTTCCGCCGAAAGCCGTCCGTCCGCCTTGTCGACCTTGGCCGCGGAGGTCGGTTTGTTCGTCGAGACATTCTCTGCACAAGGCGAAGTTGCGGACAACGGTACTCCGGCCGCTGACCAATCGCCGCGATGCACTGCGGTCGCTGAAGAAACATGCGGCACGGTGCAACAACGGCACGCCAGCCGCAACGCACAGTAAGTCAAGTATATGTCCAAGTTAAGGCTTGTCGTATCCTTTCACGTGTAACCACATTTCGCTAACAAACAAGTCTAAATTACAACACAAATGGACCACGTATATTCATATACGACCAAAAAATGTACTACAAAATATTTGCAAAACTACAAAGAAGTCTAGCTGTAAATATAAGGGACTGTAATTCAAACATCATTCAAGCAGTATAGTGCAACAATCTGGGAAAATTTCACGTACCGAAGCTATACAAATTAAAAAAAAAAAAATTCAATATGTCACAAATAATTTTGAGTACCACATCCGTGCGTCAAGATAGCCAAAGTTATACCAAAAATTAATTATAACGTCAGATCAGTTTTAACCGTTCAATAAAATACCAACGTGCACATGACAGGTGAAAAATTTTGCGAACTCATCCGGCATTCATTGCACAGTGGAGTGGGCCTAATTTTGTTTAATGACCGCTGCCACAGTGGANCCAGCTAACATTTACAGGATTTGGACTATCTCAAGCTATTTGTTTTATTGCCTCAGAATCTCCCAAGAGGTGACGAATGAAGTGGTGCTCTAGCGGCAATTGGGAATATTCACATTAGAGGAACAACGGGGGCATCTACCTGGGATTGAGATGGAAATCTCTCCTGGGGGAAAAAAATCTGTCCAATATAGCCGGCCGGGATCGAACTAATGACCTTGATATGTCACAGTCGGCTCTCCACCTCTTGAATGCGAGCTTCAGAGGCTAACACGTGATCCGACGCACGCGGTAAACTTGCTTTGAAAAATACGTATACACGTGCAAAATTGCTGTCCGTCAGTGTTGAGTGCTCGCCAGTTTAGAGGGCGGCGAGCGCACCGCATATTGCCTTATTAGTTCTACGTTATAACAGTAACATTCCCATCTATAACGACTGTTGTTTAACTTGAGACTGGCGTTTTAATACACGGGCATGCTAATTGTTTGCGTTGTTGCTCGAATTCTTGGAATGTTACTATCATCCCTTCAACAGCTGCCATCCGCCAAACATAGATAGCTGGTGGCATGGAATAAACCCCCAAGATTTTGCACGCTTGTTTGAACTTCGACACTGGCCGACTTATGGTAACCCCCGAGGAACTCTTCAAGACAATAATAATAAACGTTCACCGGTAGAACAACCAATGCCCTGCAACGAGATTACAATACGTATAAAGGATAGAAGAATACGAAATCTCGGATTGAGCTCAGACATATGTCTACGGCATCTGGCACTGTTGCCAAATAATAACGATATTTTTTTTCACATACATAATAATTTCACGTGGACAAATATTTTTCGAAACATAGTATAAGCTGAAATGCTATAAAATATTAGGTCTAAAAACCCCGCACTGTTAACGTGAATTACTTGGAAATATATGTTGCACTCAAAACAACACGAAAAATTGTAAGTAGGGCTACACACATCGGGAAAAAAAAATTCTCTAACAAACAAATTTTACGCCGGTTTCCCACTCTTAAGTAATTCCAAAAGGAATCTTGAGTATTACGCAAATCGAAATATAGTCTATTCGCGGTTTCTTCGCGCTTTTTTTTAATCAAATCTCTGGAAAAAAAAAANTATTACGCAAATCGAAATATAGTCTATTCGCGGTTTCTTCGCGCTTTTTTTTAATCAAATCTCTGGAAAAAAAAAAACACCCCATGAATGTCGTGTCTGGTTATTCCCTAAATATGCCATGTTATCACAAGCGTTTAATATTTATGTTAACGTAACAGTATCTTAATTCTGGTTCAATTAAAATTTTAATCATATTTTATTAATAAATTACAATACTTCATTCATAATTAATATTAATAAACACAGTGAGAAAACAGCTGTGTTGGTAATGCCTGGTAAGAAATAGTTCTTNCTTCATTCATAATTAATATTAATAAACACAGTGAGAAAACAGCTGTGTTGGTAATGCCTGGTAAGAAATAGTTCTTAAGCAAAATATTATTACATTCCAGTGCGCACGAAAGCGGTGCGCAGTCCCTTTGGTGTAATTTTCTAGACTTGGTTAAACTTTCTTCGCACGAGGCGGAGGGATATCCCGGAAGTAGAACTTAAGAAGGAATTTAGAAAAGTTGGAAGAAACCGTGAATGGACTATAACCTCAGCTCTTTGCGGTTTCATCTTGAATCTGAGAACGCGCTTGTATATACTGGGGTTTTCTCACAAGCGACAACCGAAATCGGGGATAGATTTCGCTGCTTTATTAAATTCGTTTTTTTTTTGTGACCAGTGAGAGTGTATGCGAACGGGCCACCAGTTGACGAATAAAACGATGGAAAAAAAAAAGGGGGGGGTTGAGGACAAAGCCAAAGAGAAACAAGCCTGCCGGGGTTTATTTACACAAAGAACGAAAAATAACCGCCGAGGAAAAGGAAAGTCGACGGGAATTTTGGTGTTCGCGGGAGGCGGAAAGGATTCCAATCGCGCGCCTCCTAGCGACGGGCGACGGAAACTCGATTTGCGGCCGGTCGCGTCGGTCGTGCCAATGCACCGAAAAATGCGGAGGGATGCGACACCGCTCAATTCTCGCGCATTGCCACATACTTAAAATACTTCCCCGCGTCCTCTTTCGAAGCGCAGGGCATTTATCGATCAGATCGTTTGCCTGGTGAGTTAAAAGTTTGCGTTTTGCTCCCATTCTGAGTTGGGAGTTTCTACACTGACCTACAAAATTCGCGTCATTATCAGCTGGTGACCGTGTAAAGAGCGAGTGAATAGATTTGGGCAGCTCGTAACATCGAGGTCTTCAGAGCCGATGAGAGTGAAGCGAGGTGAGTATGGAGCAGCGCCGGAATGAAAGGGCAAGGGGAAACGCAAGATCCCCGAGAAAAAACACGCCGACCAGCGGCATCATCCGGCATGATTCCCAAATGCGAAAATTCGGGAGCAAACCCGCCGATAATCGAACCCGGTTCACCTTGGTGGGTGACGAGTAGTCTAACCGCTACACCACCGCGGCCCCAAAGTATAAAGAATACTGGGTAGAATCTGCATGCGTGCTGCGCAGGTAACACTTTCTCCCTATTTTAATATTGCATTGCCGTTTTGCCAATAGCACTATCAAAAACAAAGTGAGTAAGTTTTGAGAGGTAAAAACTATTTATATAAATAAGTGCTTTCAGATGTTTGAACTATTCCTATATCCTAGTTTTAAAGCAAAGGAAATATACATTCAAATTAGTCGAATAATTTAATCTTTTAATATAACGAGTCCGTTAAAAATTCAAACACGAAATAAAATTGCCCATTGTCATCCAACACGTGCCAAGTGATACACTGTTGGAAAATGAATAATTATCACCACTAAGGCAGTGAAACCATATGCGCATGGGGCACTGATAGAGGGCAATACATGCAATGATTAGCTGTGCTGTGGACAGAGCAGGAACCGCGTACTAGGCACAACACCGCTGAGCCCAATACAAATGTAGTTGACTCGGTGAAAGAGTAGTCTGTTGTTGCAAGCACCAGCCTGGGTGTAGTAAGCATTGTAGACATAGACGACCACACTTCGCACAATTATCGACTTTGAACGAGGTCGTACTGGGGGCCTGAGTGAGACTGGATGGTCCTTCCGAAGAATTACCCGACTTGTAGGACGTGAAGTGTCTCCATCATTGGCGGTGCCGGTGATCCAACGATGGTGCACATGCTCGTCAATCTGGTTCCGGACGGCAGCGGCATACGGATCAGCCATTGTTGATCGCGCGGCGACCACCGAACAGATTAGGGCCACTGTTACACCCAGGATGTCAGGTAGGACCATCACCAACCGTTTGCTGGACGCTGGGTTACGATCAAGGGTGCCGCTCGCCAGGCTTCCTCTCACACCTCATTCTCGTGCAGCCCGCCTCGGATGGTGTCGCGAACGACGCAACTGGGGAGGCTGAGTGGCCCGGAGTTGTGTTTAGTGATGAGAGCAAATTCTGCCTTGGCACTAGCGACGGTCGTTTGCGAATTCGACGTCGACCAGGAGAGCGACAACAACCAGAGTCTGCGCGGCAGCGACATAGATGACCAACTCCTGGCATCGTGGTCTGGGGAGCAATAGCCTACAGTGACCGAACGCCTCTGGTGTTTGTTGAGGAGACACTGAACAGCGAACGCTACACCAAGAACATCATCTGGTCCATTTTGTTGCCGTTACTACAAGGAAGAGGTGATGTCCTCTTCCGACAGGACAATGCCCGTGCACACACGTCTCGTGTTACCCAACGTGCTCTCGAAGGTGGTTTTTAACTCCCCTGGCCAGCACTATCACCCGTCCTGTCAAAACATTACGCAAATTTTGTATGTATGATCCGTTTCTTATGCCTAAAGAGAACCTTGGGAAAATAAAAAAAAAGTGGTAAGGAGAAAAAATGCTTCTAACTAATATAATCATGGTAAACAGCAAAGTGAACAAGCAAATCCCTCTACGCTTACAGACTCTCAAGCCATGAAAAAACACGTGTCTTAACATGAAGAATCCAGTCTTCGAAAATCCATGAAAGAAATAAAAATGTGTTTGTATGTTTGTGTGTATATATAAAATTGACATAGAGAAAGAATGAAAAGTCACACAACAGGAAAATAAATTCCAAATATCTTTGTGTTAATCAAAGTTATACACATGCAAAAAAAAGCTATAATACACACGAAAAAAACACTAAACACAGTGTAAAATTCAAAATTAAAAAATTATAAGAGTAAGGGCCAATAAATTGTGTTCTAGTCAGACAATAGCCGTGCGAAATGCACAAAACCTAGAAGACAACGCGGCCACAAGTGTGGCAAGAGGAAACTACGAGCGTGAGACAGCTGGAAGAAATGAGAAGTCACGATGTTACGTGAAGTGAGGGAGACTTTGAGACTGCGGAACCTCCGAGAGCACAGTGGGCAAAGAACCAATTGGAAGCTACCTCTGTGGCGCAGTTGTCTCGAACGCCGCCAGCTAACTTTGAAAGGGGATCTGTGTTCGAACCCAGGGTATTGAACGAACAGAACGCCTAAAGTAAGGTAATCTTCGGTTTGTACGACGAATTTGGATGAACAGGTGGTGTTGGGGGGAGGGGGCTATAATAATACTTTCGGAGATAAAACGAGAGGATATCGCCCAAACAACGACGCGTATGCCTATGTGTCAATTTCCTCCAAGATCACTGGATTTGGAAGCGAACTGCGTACAACACACTGTTATCAAGTTTCGTAAGTGAAGCTTTAGTTCAAAAATAGAAGGCGTTTATTTCTGTTAATTTTCTACAGTTGAACGCACCATCAGCAGCGACCGCCATGTGTTGTCCCTAGTCATATGCATTAAGTGCCCCATGTGTTAAGACGTTAGTTTTAGGAAAGTGTAAGGTGTGAAAATCGACCTTACAAAAAGAAACGCGTAAACAAAAAACAAACGAAAAAACCTGGGAAAAGTAAAAAAGTGTAACACAGTTNGCTATAATACACACGAAAAAAACACTAAACACAGTGTAAAATTCAAAATTAAAAAATTATAAGAGTAAGGGCCAATCAATTGTGTTCTAGTCAGACAATAGCCGTGCGAAATGCACAAAATCTAGAAGACAACGCGGCAACAAGTGTGGCAAGAGGAAACTACGAGCGTGAGACAGCTGGAAGAAATGAGAAGTCACGATGTTACGTGAAGTGAGGGAGACTTTGAGACTGCGGAACCTCCGAGAGCACAGTGGGCAAAGAACCAATTGGAAGCTACCTCTGTGGCGCAGTTGTCTCGAACGCCGCCAGCTAACTTTGAGAGGGGATCTGTGTTCGAACCCAGGGTATTGAACGAACAGAACGCCTAAAGTAAGGTAATCTTCGGTTTGTACGACGAATTTGGATGAACAGGTGGTGGTGGGGGGAGGGGGCTATAATAATACTTTCGGAGATAAAACGAGAGGATATCGCCCAAACAACGACGCGTATGCCTATGTGTCAATTTCCTCCAAGATCACTGGATTTGGAAGCGAACTGCGTACAACACACTGTTATCAAGTTTCGTAAGTGAAGCTTTAGTTCAAAAACAGAAGGCGTTTATTTCTGTTAATTTTCTACAGTTGAACGCACCATCAGCAGCGACCGACATGTGTTGTCCCTAGTCATATGCATTAAGTGCCCCATGTGTTAAGACGTTAGTTTTAGGAAAGTGTAAGGTGTGAAAATTGACCTTACAAAAAGAAACGCGTAAACAAAAAACAAACGAAAAAACCTGGGAAAAGTAAAAAAGTGTAACACAGTTNTGACCTTACAAAAAGAAACGCGTAAACAAAAAACAAACGAAAAAACCTGGGAAAAGTAAAAAAGTGTAACACAGTTTCTAATGGCAAAAAAAAGGGAGCACACACGAACTTACTTTCTCTCTGTAGTGAAATTAGAGAGAGAGAATGGGGCAAATTTATTTCCTTTCATTTCGATGCCAAACGACGTATGAAGTAAAAGCTCAGAATTCTCTTCAGCCTGTGAGGGAAGGACAGGAACCTTACTTCCTTAGCAAATTCAGGTACCCAAACGATTTGAGAAATCAGCACGCGGATAAAATATGTCATCGCTTTTCGGAGGGTTTTCTTGGGGATCTCCCGTTTTCCATCGCCATTGCATTCCGGCGCTGCTCCATTCTCAACTCATTTCACCCTCATCGGCTCTCAAGACCTAGTTGTTAATAGCCGCCTAAGTAAGTCAACTCAACACAAACCTTTTCCCCCTAATTTGACCAAGGAGATCTATATGTATTCGAGGTCGCTACGACGTTACATTTTGATCACAAAGTTTCTGATTCCATTCCCGAGTAAATCATGGATTCAGGCGCCCGTCTATAAATATAAGTTTACATTACTTATTTTTGTAAGCCGATAATTGATTACATTCTGCCTCAGAACTGAAGAGGTTAATCGACTAAATAAAATAAAACCATCTTTAAACTCTTGCTCTTTTATGATCGTAGGCAATTAAACTTCGTGCCGCAACGGATACCATCTCGGTTGTCAGACACGTCAGTGGTATACCATTAATTTTAGCAAAGCAGACGACAGCGTGTTTTAGCCTTAGAAAGCTATCTGCATGCATTNCGTCAGTGGTATACCATTAATTTTAGCAAAGCAGACGACAGCGTGTTTTAGCCTTAGAAAGCTATCTGCATGCATTTTAATGGCCTTGTACAGCAACTTTCAGCAGATCCTATTTTTATACAGTGAAAGTGGTTAACGAAATAGCCACTTGATGGATTTATAAGTCCAGTCAAAGAAGGGGAAGAATAACACCGGCCGAAATGGCTAGCTCCCAAGATGTCCGTCGTACGAGAAAAAGTGACAATAAAAGTAATCGTAGAGTAGAAAGACGGGTGACAGGCAGGAATACCACGAGTCAACTTATCGGCAACGTCCGCCACATTTCCCACACGCGATAATCCCGACTCGGATCATCCTGAAATCGAACCCGGAACAACTTGGTTGAAGGCAGGATGTGAACCATATTACCGCCTACGCTCCCCACTTCAGCATTAAACTGGCACTCTTACTAAATAAAATTATCGATATGTATAGACAGTTCAAATGACAAATGTTTAGAACACGTTGATTGAAAATAATTAGGGAAGATACACTTGTAAAATGCAAGCCGGCATGGGGAAATTGCTTCCGTTTGAGGGGCAGTACTTCAGATTGTCGTTTATTTCTAGTAGTCGATGGTTTACTAATTTGGTAGCCATCGTTCGACCATTAGGCAACTAAGGACTCACTGTAATATGAGCTGTACAGTACAATAATTTTGAGAGAGCAGTTTAAGGGCGCGCATTCTTGAAAGTGAACTTGTAAGTCTCCACTGCCACAGAGGTACGCCTTTAATACGGTCTCGTAGTGTATCCTATCATTTTGGTTCGAGACTCCGTACCAGGGAACGCCAAATTATAAACTAGAAGTAAAATAGCCGTTTATTTGCTGACGGTTATTCAGTATTATGAACAAATTAAAGTCGGTTTCAGATCTATATTTGCTTCCACATTGAAAATATACCAGAACTATTGTTATCCGGGTTTTTATTTGTTTCAACAATGCAGATATTAAAAAAACTGATATCAGCAAATAAAAATCCCCACGGGTAGTAAATTTAATATGCAAAAACAGAGTGAAACAAATCTAACACAGAGAAACAAAACGCATATGCACTGAAGGAACAGGGAATAAATAAAATAAAAAAATGGGACAGATTTTCTCAGCGTCAACAAAATCGAGAGAATCAACTGGTATTCTTTATTAATTATCATTCTTACAATTCCGAGCAGTCCTCCGGCAGGGAAAAACGCAACGTACGGGCTTCAACTTTTCCGCTGTTAATTTAATTCAGTCATATTTTCACAGATATTATTTACGTGAAGAAACAATTAAATTCCTATGCATTTTCATAGATTTGATGCAAATTATGTAACACCTACTTCAAAGCACTTTTTAACAATTTCAAATATCCCTGCGTATTTTCATAGTTAATTCCGTTACTTGACCAGGCACGGTTTAACTCTTGACTCGCTACTTCGCTAAAGAACCAAAGCTTGTAATTTCTTCCGTTTCCTTCCGNATGTATAGACAGTTCAAATGACAAATGTTTAGAACACGTTGATTGAAAATAATTAGGGAAGATACACTTGTAAAATACAAGCCGGCATGGGGAAATTGCTTCCGTTTGAGGGGCAGTACTTCAGATTGTCGTTTATTTCTAGTACTCGATGGTTTACTAATTTGGTAGCCATCGTCCGACCATTAGGCAACTAAGGACTCACTGTAATATGAGCTGTACAGTACAATAATTTTGAGAGAGCAGTTTAAGGGCGCGCATTCTTGAAAGTGAACTTGTAAGTCTCCACTACCACGNATTTTGAGAGAGCAGTTTAAGGGCGCGCATTCTTGAAAGTGAACTTGTAAGTCTCCACTGCCACAGAGGTACGCCTTTAATACGGTCTCGTAGTGTATCCTATCATTTTGGTTCGAGACTCCGTACCAGGGAACTCCAAATTATAAACTAGAAGTAAAACAGCCGTTTATTTGCTGACGGTTATTCAGTATTATGAACAAATTAAAGTCGGTTTCAGATCTATATTTGCTTCCACATTGAAAATATACCAGAACTATTGTTATCCGGGTTTTTATTTGTTTCAACAATGCAGATATTAAAAAAACTGATATCAGCAAATAAAAATCCCCACGGGTAGTAAATTTAATATGCAAAAACAGAGTGAAACAAATCTAACACAGAGAAACAAAACGCATATGCACTGAAGGAACAGGGAATAAATAAAATAAAAAAATGGGACAGATTTTCTCAGCGTCAACAAAATCGAGAGAATCAACTGGTATTCTTTATTAATTATCATTCTTACAATTCCGAGCAGTCCTCCGGCAGGGAAAAACGCAACGTACGGGCTTCAACTTTTCCGCTGTTAATTTAATTCAGTGATATTTTCACAGATATTATTTACGTGAAGAAACAATTAGATTCCTATGCCTTTTCATAGATTTGATGTAAATTATGTAACACCTACTTCACAGCACTTTTTAACAATTTCAAAAATCCCTGCGTATTTTCATAGTTAATTCCGTTACTTTACCAGGCACGGTTTAACTCTTGACTCGCTACTTCGCTAAAGAACCAAAGCTTGTAATTTCTTCCGTTTCCTTCCGNGACCAGGCACGGTTTAACTCTTGACTCGCTACTTCGCTAAAGAACCAAAGCTTGTAATTTCTTCCGTTTCCTTCCGCTCCGCTCCGCTCCAGAGAGAAGGGTGGATTCTGAAAGGGTGGATGAATAATGCTCGGACGGGGAAAGGGTAAAGATAAGGAAGCGAAGCGGTAAATAATGAAACTCTATGCTCCCGTCGAGGAAGAAGATAAGAGAGGATATCGTGGTTCGAAAACTGTAGCTTGCTGCCGGTTAAAAGACTTTAACCGTGACGGCTGAGTAAATTACGGCCTGATGAGGCTTTCTTAATTCTTGGCGCGGTGTCATTCTGACGTGAAACAGAACACTGACAAATTTCGGCGCTGTCATTTTTTTTACACGCAACTTTACACTTAAATTCACTGTAGAAGTATCGCTTTATCACTGGAGTGTATGCACTAGTTTCCTACGTGAACCAGCATCATCGTTTACGGACTGGCACGCAAACGCAGTTAATAATAAATGAAAAAAATGTTATTGCAGCTTCAAAGACGTTTCCCACGCACACTCATTACAAGAATTATCGAAGGCTGAACCCCAGAGACTAGCTGAAAACAATTCTAGTTTAGCAAATTCTTGACAGGGCGCTAGTGCGTACGTACATTACGGCAAACAGACCGCGCCATATTCGTACATCATAAAGAGCATAAAAACGACATCAAAATTGGAGACAGAGAAATCACTACTATCATAAAAGGCTTCCAAAAATAATTATAATACTGTGTGGGAAAACAGGCTGACATAACAAAAGGGAAAATCAGAGAATTGGGCTTAACTAATTGCCATAAAAATGACATCGAAAAATAGAATTAAAAAAGAATATGGTTTATTTTTTATCAAAACTGAGGCACTGTTGCCCAAATCCAGAAATGCACACTTCTAATTATAACAGGATTCCCTAACATCAGCCTCTAATCCTCAGTGGCTCCAACCGAGCGAGGTGACGTAGTGACAGAACCTTCGGTCTCGCAATCGGGAGGACCCGGGTTATATTCTCGGTCCGACCATACTGTTTCGGATTTCCATGATTTTCCGAAATCACTCCCAGGTGAATACCAGGGATGGTTCCTCACTACATGCCATGGCTGATTCATTCCCCGTTCCTGTTTCTCTCAAAAACTTGATCCGTCTCTAATGACAACTTTCTGTCACCTTCATTTTCAGTTGGAGTACATGACCTTCACGGTTGCACCTACAGCACGAAGTTATAAATCATCGTGTGAGTTGCTGCATGACGCAAATGCCTTGCAGAGAGACGAGCAGACAAGCTGCCCTGTCTGGTTTGTGGCCAGTCAAAGGATTGGCCTAACGTGACACAGAGTAGACGAGGCTGGGCCCAGCGGCCAACAAGCTGACACTGGGGGAGCGTCCACTGAACAGCAGAACAGCAGAAAGTGGACTCTCTAAAGACCACCACTGTCGACAAGGCGTTATGACCAACCTACCTACCCCTGCGGCTGCCCCTTTGTCCAATTACGAGACACACTTCCTAGCGTCAGCAATTAGTGACCTCCTCCCTATTATTGGTGCGGTCGGGTGAGTCCCTCGATCGTACATGTATTCCGAATTTCCCACTTCATCCTTAGTCTACCGCGACTGTCTCTTCCATCCAGTGAGGAAGGCGGAATATTCTAGGCCCCAAAACGTCGTGAACTGTAGAGTTGTCTCTGCTGCCTTTTTTGGTCCTATCTGTGTTGAACTGTTCTGTATTTCGTGTTTTTTTCTNGTGTTGAACTGTTCTGTATTTCGTGTTTTTTTCTTCAGTATTTACGTTTTTTTAAATACTGTCAACGTTCTATCTATTCAGCTACTGCTGTCATTTATGGCCAATTTTATACTACCATCGCCCCTATCTAGTCGTCAGTCTGGCAATATTTTTGTTTGAATTAAGAACATTATCATGAAGATATATCTGTGCATCGGAAGTAAAGGGCACTACGTCACAAATATGAGAATTTACAGGAGTGCTGTTTACCCAGATACCATGATGGCACATAGTGCCCTTTCCTACTGGCTAAATCGCTTATTGTTCCGTACAATATATAGTGCTTTGCAACCCGCGAATAACGCGAAAAATATAATAAGAAAATGTAAAAACTGCCGATGCACAAATATACTCCTAATTGCTTTTCGTTGTTACTTTTCTGTTCAGGTTTCTTACGATGCTTGCACTTCCGCGTGAATGAAATACTGTCTACGTGCCAGGTATTGTATCATCGCGGATGAAAACTTTGCGTGCGCTTTAAAAGGAAACGGTGGGTCCTGGCCCGTTGCAACAACAGGGCCTTTTTTGTCAAGTAGGACGCACAGGTCAAAACGATGATATCAAAATTTAATAAAATTAAAATTTAAAAAATGTATGCAATAAGAGGGCGGGCACTCATATTACTTCTATGAAGGCGAAAGGTCTTAACACCGATTTTGCATAGGTTGAAGATCTCGATAACACTCAACATTATCCAGAGAATCGTAGTTTAATTCCGTACCTTAGGAATTGAGCTAAGTTGTAAGTTGTACCGCATATGTCTATCTCATTTTTCACAAGTAATCACCTCTCGAAATATTTACGGAGAGTTTCTTAACATTCTGTATACACCAATCAGCCCAATGCAAACAACTGGTACAGAAAATTGGCAAAAAAAAATCCCTGAAGGTAAGAGTATCACTACAATAAATTTTTCAAATAATATTTCTAAGTACAATTATTACTTATATATATATATATATATATATATAAATATTTTGTTTGCATACATTTAACATGCTATGGTTTTTGTTTTTATAGTGAAATTCATCGGCTCTCAAGACCTCGATGTTAAGAGCCGCCCAAATCTCTTCACTCACTATAGTGGACTTTGGTAATATTTCACAAAAATCAGAGAAAGGGACATTTTCAGAGAAATTTTATTGGTAACCTAGCTTTGATGAAACTTAAATGCATTAAAGAACAGTAGTTGAATCGACATGCCAATACTGCCAGGCGTTCCTGCAGAAATGAACAAGGTATCCATTAGTTGTTCCAAGTGTATAATATAATTTGAGAATAACATTTGAAATTCCATAAATTATCTTGTGATTAGTGTGATCTGCCAATATGTAGTGTGTGGGGTTGAAGGACCTATATTCTAAAAAAAATGCATTCCGTACTACCCAATGCGTGCAGTACAAGCGCATAATTACCATTTAGTGATTACCAATCATGTGGTGATAATTACCGCACGTTACATTATGCAAGCGGATTGATACATCACAGATTAAAACACCTACACTGGTACACTGAGAAGTTTGCATTGCCAAAATTTCATAATACAGAAAATGCGAGGTGAAAAGTTACGTCTTAACGATCGTTAGTTACATCATATTCCCCACAAAAATTATTACCATCTGTTTGGTGGTTAAGAAGGTATTGCGGGAGACATGCAGAAATGCATACAAGAGGACGCACTCCTTAGATAGATACCTTACAATATCGGGAAAAGAGGATAAGCGTGTAAGACTGCCCTCCGTTTCAGCAGTTTAAATCATTTAATGCAAATATGATAAAAGAATAAATCCGGTAAAACTCACGTAAACACAAAATGACAACACTTGTTACGTTACTTTTGTTTTATAGCATTCTGGAGTATTTCAAAAATTACTCCATTTGACAGACTTGCCAAAACAATCAGCGCGAAATCAATCATCTAAAAAAGAAAAACACGGAGATATTAAAAATTATTTCTTTCCAGGAAAGGAAAAAAGCAAAACTTTTTTTTTAAGCCAATCGTACGTCTTGGACCGGAGGCGGGGGAAAAAAAAAGGGGGGGCGATGTATCAAAACGTCACACGCAAAACAGATTAAACCTAAGCAGAAATTTCATATTCGGAGGGCAACAAAAAAAAATGTACGGCATAGAGAGAAAGAGAGTGAGAGAGAGAGAGAGAGAGAGAGAGAGAGAGAAAGAGAGAGGAGAGTAACGCTGCGACCCGGTTGGCAGCAAAAAAATGTAAAACTGAGAGGATTGACTTTCAAATGTTCAATATATTCTCATTGTGGGGAGCGGTCGCCGCGGACTAACTCTTGAGTCCCAGCGACGGTGGAGTTGGCCGCGCCTAGTTATACATGAATATGAATTGCTAGCTGGATACCACCGCACCAGTAACTTTCATCCGTCTTCATTCCATTGCTGCGTTTTTTTTCTTTTTTTTTTTTTTACTCCTCCGTAATTATGGGTTGCGAAATTCCTTCACTTGGCCAGATTTTTCCAGCAAAATTTCATTAACTTTTTTTTTTTTAACCTGTTACTTTGTAGATCATTCCACGCGGAAAAATCACGGTAGCCAAAGGGCTCGGTGTCCTAATAAGCTGGGGAGTTAT
>NQII01003105.1:118917-203895 GCA_002778355.1 Clitarchus hookeri | reverse complement strand
CACCCCTCATAACCACACACACACACACACACACACATACAAAAACATGCGTACATAACGGATTTCATTTCAAAAGAGAACACGAAATAAGTTTGCCTACGTATTCAAACATATATTTCTAGGTAACGTATTTCTCTCTACTTCTTTAATAAAATAAATAAATAACGAATGGTGAATTGAAACATAGGAACGAGGACGGACACGCGCCTGGCAGTGCCCGTAAGCGCCCCAGCCTGTAATGAAATCCTGCATTGGAGCAGTGGCGGAATTATAGGGGTGGGAGAAACGGGAGACCCCCGAGAAGATCTCTCTCCGCCACGGGCATCATCCGTCAAGTTCTCCACATGCGGAAATCCGCGATGAACAAACGGGGAGTGGAACCCGGGACGCCGTCGAGCTAAAATCTCGGATTCAGAGGCCAATTTCCTTTCTTCTCTGTTCACTGAAACGTGAAAATTTTTGAAACTTTTAATCTTAATACTCGCTAGTACCCGTCTTTAAGGGATCTACGTCCATCTATGTTGCTTTAATGGGGAACCAATGTTAAAGAAATTGCTCCTCAATGCATAAAATTTAAAGATAACCGTTTCAAATTATATATATCCTAAAAGGATACGGTCACGCTCAAAAACAAAAAAAACAAAAAAATTATTAATTTTTTTTTTGTAAAATATAATTTTTATATTAAATAAAATAAAGTATTAAAAGCACAATTAGGAAAAAATTTCTCAACTTGCAAGTATTCCTTGAGACATTTCGTGCAGTATAATTTTTATTTGAAAAGCATACTTTAACAAAACTGATTCATTGAGAATGAATTTCTTTAACATTGATTCCCCATTTAATCTTTGTGGCAACAGCCCTTAATGCTACTGATTTGTGACGTCTTGTGTCCTGCACTTTCAGGTGCATCACAAAGAACCAAAATACAAATTTTCACACACACGGGCTTAACCACTTTCTTGTAAAACTGAAAAAAAAAAAAAAAAAAATTTTATATTCAGTGGCTGAGATGCTGTAAATCGGTTTCCTGTAAAACTATACGAATTCCGCAATTTAAGAAAGCAGTCACCGTCCACCAAAGAAAAAGCACAATGTCGTTTGCCGGTTTCAGAATACACCACAAGGTAAAGCGGTGTAAATTATTCAGCTAGAGCCAAGGTGGTCTTCCGAATATACCAGCGTTCAGGGGTTCGTAATTCTACCAAACAGGTTTCTTGAGTCGCAATGAATACCACTGCATTAAGGCAATTAGTTTCACGCCTGTTTCGTGAGAAGTCTGTGCTTAGCTTGCAAGCGCCCAATCAACATAAAATGTCTTGTAGAACGTATAAAAAAAAGGCACAGGCCGTGGCATATACACAATATCAATTCCAGGAAGTATACGTATCATTACGTTAATAGTTTTGCTCCTTAATAGATATTGATTTTATCGGATGATACAGCCGTTTATTTTCATCTTTCAAGTAGCATCGTGTTATCAAAAATGCAACCAAGATTTCCATAATTTACATATTCCGGATTTTTAAAAGGAAATAAAGTAAGGATCCTTTTATACTTGCGTCATGTACCACACTAACGCCGACGACCCGTGGCACGCGTCGTGAACAAGCGTTTCTTAAGCATGCGACATTATGGAAATGCGAAAACAGCTGAGTGTTGCCAGTCTTATTTCGTAAAGCAATCGCGATAGATCTGGTTCCAACACAAGCGGCGTTGAAGTTGGCTGCCCTGCGACCTCGCTAGCAGTGCATCGCGTTTTCTGTCGCAAGTATGAAATTATCCATAAATTACAGTACTTTTGGATGCGTCGTGAGACACATCTGACGGTGCTACCTCTAACTTAGGAGGACAGGCTTATTTGATAGCAACGATAGAAATGACGCACGGCAGAGTACGAAAGCACTTTAACTCTCCGGGGCCGCGTTGGTGTAGTGGTCAGACTACTCGCCTTCCACCTAGGAGGGCCGGGTTCGATTCCCCTGCGGGGATCGCTCCCGCATTTTCGCACGTGAGAATCTGGCCGGACGATGCCGCCGCTGGTCGGTGGGTTTTCTCGAGGATCTCCCGTTTCTCCCGCTCTTGCATTCCGGCACTGCTCCTCACTTCACCCTCATCGGCTCTCAAAAGCTTAATGTTAAGAGCCGCCCAAATCTATCCACTCCACACAGTTTCTGAGTGTCTATGCGTCACAATGCCGTCAGTGTTGTCGTGCGACAATAAAACGCTAGTATAAAAGAACCCTTATAGACCCCGAAGCGCCATTGGACTTGGGACGTTCTCATGTAGGTACTAACGATGAAAGCACGGGATTTGTAGTCTGTAAAGAATCATTTCAAAAGTTAATTATGTTGATGTATGACATCCCCATTAACTAAGGCGATCAACAGAAAAAAAATGACTTCAAATGAACCTAAACAAATGATGTACTCAAAGGTATCAGGCGGCAGGAAAAGTGAAAATTTGATCACACACAAGCGAGGACAGTCTGAATTCTAATGCAACATTTTTAAAAATTTTTGTCTTTCAGTGAACTCTGTGTAGCGAGGTCACCAAGGCTCCCTCGGCCACGAAGGTCCGGGGCTCAAAACCCAAGTGAATCATAGCTGTTTTTGCGCCTTCTTTAGATGTAAGTTAAGGTAACTTTACTACGGAAGCCGTTCGCTGATAAAACTTCTACAAAAAGTGGTTACTTGAAAAATAGAATGCTTATATTATTCGTGTGTTATTCACTGGGTCAGAAACGAGTTCCTTATTTATCAGATACAAAAAACTACAGGATAATCTATGTGCGACCCCTCGGGCCTTTTTTTACCCGGTGCTGTAAGGAAAACAGCGGCAGCTTTAGTCTGCGGACGACGGTATGAAAAACGGCGCTGCCAGGGAAATTGCAGGGCAAGCTGCCGTCCGACAAGGAAGATGGGTGGCGTTACTGGTGTGATGTATCGCCGCGTGAAATACGGGGATTTACTCCTGAGGAGCAATTGCTGGCCGGGTCTTGGACACCACGGAGCAATATAGTGCTGTACGGCAGTTGTGGAGGGGAGCCGAGGAGCGAGCAACTCTCGCTCGGTACGAAACGAACTACTGTGGGCCGGGAGGAAGATAAGGCGGCCCACGAACCGTTTATATTCGTTATTGCGTGCTGAACGCGTCCCTAAACGCCATCATGTTTTTTTTTTTTTTTTCATAACGCGAATTGGAGTCCCACGCAGGCAAACAGACTCTTGCCTCCACAACTGTTTACAATATTTGCAATGATGCCCGAAATTTCAAAAGTATTTGAGTGTAACTTTTCCTGTTTCGACGCAACCACTTATAACATGCTCGAAATGATTTCGACTACGAAATTATAAAATAGTTTTGTTAAAATATTGCAATGACATTTGTTGAAGCCGAACACTTAAATATCAGGCAGATATATTTTTCGTCTTCTGTGCAATAGCACCAACACTTACTCATCCATCGCCAATGGAACTGCCAAAGTCACATGGTTAACATAGATGAACGTATTTGTTTACATTTAGTTTTCCAACTAAAAAAACCTTTCATATAAATAAAATATTTTGACGAACTTTAGTATATCTTAAGTGCATTAAGACTAGTCTACGTGGGAGGAAGTGTAAAAACGTTTCAAAGCACTTAGTTGTATAAACGGTTCTCTAACCTCTAAACCTGTCCACGTTTGTTTTGATAGTGTTATTGGCAGAAAATAAGTCCAATGTTGGAACAAGAAAAGGGGTTTCTGTGCAGATATCGTGCCAACTCTTTCCTCCCACATTCCCTCTGTGGTTTAAGAATATTAAAGTTAAAATTGGCGTCTCAGTGACAAAGTATGTTTCCAAATATTTCGAATGCTCAGGTAATCGACACGTAATAAGTAGTAACGGTATTGTTACTTTTTAAGTGTGGAGGAACGCCACTCAACTGTCTGAATAAAAAAATAAAGAAATACGCCGGTTTTGCATAGTGAATTCAACTACTAGTGAACTAACAGCAGCTTGAATGCAATTATAAACACTTTCAAGAAAAAAAATTAACATTAATCAGAATATGCAAAGTTCGACAGTTCGACTGGGAAAGAAAAGAAACCCTTCACAAAAATTACGCACATACTGTTAATTATTTCAACAATTGAGTTACTCTGATCAAACGGTGATTTAAAATCACAAGGAATTTATTTGATTTGTGAAGTGATTCCTACAGCATTACATTTACTCACCTAGTCAGTAACAGCTTATTAACTTCATTTTAACGAATGGCATTTCATGGATTGCAATTATTGAATCAGTTTTACAGAAACCAATGCATTAAAAAAAAGTGTGCAAATTTACCATCCCTGATAAACAGGGTAAATAAGAAATCCTACCCTACGAATGGTAGGGTTTTCATGCACGTAACCAAGCTAGCCCTTATGATTTTTTCAAGAAACATNTTTAAGAAACAGTTTAAGGGACTAGAATTTATCAAATTATAAACTTACCGACAGGTTTATAATTAAGTTCTCATACTAGGTATATTACCTAAATATAATTAATCATTTAGGATTACAGTATATTCATTGTACCAGTGAGAATAAGGAATACATAAATGTGGTATCTTAAGGCGACTTTAAATATATTGGAATTTAAATATTAATCTTGCGTCCAATCACCCAGCGTACGAATCTACGGAGCACTGCGTCATTAAAATTGTCCTTAAATAATTGTTAATTTAAATAGTTATACACAACACAAGAACGAGCTCGCGATTTCGAGCAATGGAATAGATATCTGTACTTAGAGAATACAGAACCAGTCCGTGTTCCCTGCAGCTTCGTTGTCGGAGATGTGCAATGCCGAGGATACTTTTAAGAGTACTTCACGAACGCAACTCGAAAGTAATCGTCCCAGCGGTAGTAATGATAACGCAACAAAAAGAAGCTGAAAATTGTTCTTGCGACGCAGATGGTTAATATAAACTTTGTATGGTCGTGTACGTAAATATTGTAGGTAATTTAAACGTGACTTTTGCCAAAGGACTTTTGATTCTAATCCAAATCTCGACCCACAAAAAATTGTATTCTTATGTTTTTAAATATACAACGTAAAAATTTTTTTTCACCGTGAACCCACAACACAATGCGCAAAAACCTAAACAATTTAATTCTAAGCTAGGTTTCGCAGATGCTCAAACTGTTCTGTAAATTTCTTGAAATTTCGTGTCTGAGAAAATTTTACGGAGACTTCTGGAAAATTTTAGCAGACAGTTTTTCCGTATTTTTACAAAAATTCTTTCTCAAAGCACACTTACTTTCAAAAGTAACCTGAACTGCATGGGCCAACTATACATACACACACACCCTATCTCAAAAGCATATACGCTGGTGCACGTGAAAATTAATTTAGGGATACAATTAATTTCACAAATGTTTAAATCGTTTGGGATCAATAAAAGGTAAAATTTGTCATTAGTTATTTAAATAAGTTCAATGCGTGGAGTATCATAACCAGATTTATCATACAACTACTATATCGCATTCACTATTTTGAGTGACAAAAAGACGCCTGTTTATTTTTCTAGCCCAGCATTTTCCTGGTAATGTCAAGAATCGACCAAAATTCAAATTATTGCACGCATGGGGTGTGTATTTTGATTCGTTAAATTCTCCAACATTCTCATTTTTTCCGCTTTTATTTCATAAGGGTTTATTTGCTGTCTGTCAAATTTAGCTTTCCCAATTACTCCGTAAATATGAAACCCAACCCAATTAGCGGAATCAAGGAAGTTNATTTCATAAGGGTTTATTTGCTGTCTGTCAAATTTAGCTTTCCCAATTACTCCGTAAATATGAAACCCATCCCAATTAGCGGAATCAAGGAAGTGCAATTTGGCGACACAAATGACAGCAAAGTCTGATACATAAAGAGCGCTCAAATTGGCAATAATGATGTCACAATAAAAATTTTAAAAATATCACGCATAAAATAAATAACTGAACTAAGTAGGAAGATGGACTCTATACGAATACAGCAAATGCCACCAGTAGAACACGGTCAAGAAATTGTGTAATGAAGGGAAATAAACACGGATATATTTTGAGACATATTTACGAAATATAATAAAAAATGAAACTATTCCACGTGTAGAACACGACCTAGCAATTGTGTAATGAAGGAAAATTAAATGCGCATATATTTTTAATTAACACACTTAAGAAACGTAACACTAGAAAAAAAGAAACTGTGAAACACAAGTCTAATAAATCTTTACAGTCAGCAAGCGCAATACTGTTTTAAATACCTCAAAATGTGCTCACGCCAACTTTGTTTGCAAATATTCGCGCACGGTAGGTTGCAGGGCACTTCCATGTTCTCTTCCGCACCGAGCGTGTCAAATACCTGTCAAGAGAATTACAGTCTAAGTGCTTGGGAAGTGTTCTTGACAAGTGCTTTCAGGTGAAAGTTGTTTTGACATTCCGTGGCAGAAAGATCACGACAGCGACGCAGCATTGCATGTCTCTTCAAAGCCGCGCTTCTACTGTTCGTACAAATGATTACAACATAAAGCATTAATCATTCATGTCGTTCATAGCCTTTTACTGCAGAACAGTTGACAATCTGGGGTTTATAATTCCTNCATAAAGCATTAATCATTCATGTCGTTCATAGCCTTTTACTGCAGAACAGTTGACAATCTGGGGTTTATAATTCCTGTAACGGGACATTACAAAGATAATATGAAATATTAACGGCCCTGCCTACAACGCCGGCAGCCGAGAACTTCAAATGGGGAATCAATGTTAAACGAAATACCTTCTCATTGCGTCAGTTTTAAAGATAACTGTTTCTGACAAAAATTATTCTAAGTGCAATTTCTTAAGGAATGTTTGATTATCGCGTTGATGTCGTTCGGGTCGCTCATGGTGGTCACATTGAACATTTACGAATGTATGGTCAGCAAATTTCACGGTTCCACAGTTCCATTGATTGGTCATTCAAGGTTGTAAGTTGTTTGATTTTGAAATTATAGACCTTCAAAGTTGGGGTATTCTTTTATACTCATCCTGTATTTTTATGCCAAAGTCTTAAATATAATATTTTTTGTGAGGAAGTATTCAAACTCCGTGCGAGTCAGCATAACAAATAAACAATTTAGGTAGGTGTGTGTGTGTTTGAAAACTAAGTTCAAATTATAGTACCAATACAACCGAATGCGCGCAGTCGTTTGCTATTTACTGAAAGCTTCTGGAAATCAGCTACCATCGATCTGAACGTTGCATATCTAATAAGACGTAACAAACCTGGGACTACTTCTCGTCATTTCTTTCCAAATGCTCTTGTGCATGTTCACGTTAAAATATACGCATTTAAATAGGCAGGGATATGTTTAAAATGTATAATGACGCAGTATTCTTAATTTTCGGGACGAGTGTTTCATTTTCGTTCGTTTTTCTTAAGCTTTCCTTAGCTTCGTAATATTTTTATCGGGTATTCAAAATTAAAGCAGTGGTTCATTTTTCCGTGATAGTTTGTTTATCCGGCAGACGTGTGCCATTTTACGTTTATCAGGCGTCTGTTTACCGTTTCGTTTCGAAAGTCGTCGTTTTCAGTTTTTGTTAAGCGTCAACATTATTTAGCTTTTTTCAGAACGCGTCAACAAGTTTGGTTGTACCAGAAGTTCGTTTATCTGCATGTTGACGGCGCAGTCATAGTCTGTACGACGTAGTTTTGATAACGTGTTGAGTCACTTCAGGTCAGACGGCAGTAGATATCGTCAGTTGGAAGAGAGTCGCCCTTCAAGCAGGTTGCGAAGTCAGTCATCTTACAATGCTCACCTAGGCCGCGTCGGACGTGACGATAACTCCAACATCGGCAACTAGACTTTGCCATTTTATTTCTCCGCCGGTGTGGGAGGTCGCCGCATTTATTATTTCTTCGGGCCAGTTTTTCAGAACATAATAATTAAGTAAACAACTGTGGCGATGTGATGCACTTGTATGGTTATCTGTGAACGTTTCGTACTCTGCATATTCAGAACTTCGGAAGTGAAATGTGTAACTTCAATAGCAAATAAAAGTATACAACAAATACTCTGGAACTTGATCTTATTTAATAATTAATTGGCGTTCATTTTACTGAGTCTCGTGTACTACCTTTGAGCTAGCAGTGGCAACGTAAAACCGGGTGTAACTGTAGCACCCAACGTTACAAAGGTTAATTTCAATCTTTAAACAGCCAGATTATAAGCTCTTCATGGTTGAGCAGCACTTTCAAAATCAACCTTTGAAAAATGGCACTGCATATATTTTAAAGAACATACTACACAGGCATGAGCCCGGTAAAAATTGTAACGATCGAGTGGACGTAGTTCCATGTCTTAACGTTGAATTTAAAATGTTAGGTAAACATATGTGAATTCCGAAACTAATTATTTTCATTTCTGTTATTTTTAAGCATACACGTGTAAAAATAATTAATTTTGCAAAATATTTTAATTTTACAGTTTTACTTGACCGTTGCACAAATAAGTTATTAAGCAACTTGTAATTTTATTTTTAGATACGGCGAAAGAATACACCATGTGCATGCAAGTAGATCTAACGCCAGGCAGTCGAAAGTGCTCAATTTACCAGCACTGTGAACACATCTCTCGTACACAACAAATGTTTAGCAGCCACGTGGAGATATCGCACAGACGTATCACGGGGGTAGGGCGAAGGAAAAGTGGATAAAAAATAAACTACTGGAGGTTTTGAGTGGTTGAGAGAAGGATGGCTGGGGAAGATGTTTTTCCCGCGTGCCCGGGGGCCTGGAGTCTGCAGAGTACAGCTAGCGAACTACCGGCAACTTCCGCTCAGGGGGGGCTCCGCGGACGTGCAGGTGGTGGGGGTATCCAGACTAGCAGGCGCCAACCCCTTCCTCCTCCGGTACAACGCCGGCCCACCTTTCTGCGTCAGTCAGGGCGAGGGCGATAGCCGATCCCTTCGCGGGGGGTGAGTAGGGCGCGCACTCGGGCGTCTGTTCCTGTCGCCGCCGACCCTTCGCAGGCTGCTGAGAGTTTATATACACTTCTCAACTTGAGCCGTCGCCCACCTCCCGCATCTCGCCACTTATCTGCTTTCTTCACAATTGTTTGTCTGCTAAACTCTTATTCGTTATATACAGCACGTAAATGTATTGCAACACTATGCGAAGCAATGATAATATCGCGTAACTCAAACGACGGTGAGTATATTCTGGTATAAGAATCACACGGATTATTTTTAACGAATTCAAATATCCAGTGCTATCAGAACTATGAAGTATGAATATATGTAGTGTTGCCCCTTAATTTTTTTTTTCCAATTACCTGGATATTATAAGTAGTGAGTGTTAGTCGGAGATGTTTCGTTTATTTTAATTCCGGAGTGGAGTGGAGTAGATATATTTGAAGTGGCTCTTAACATCGAGGTCTTGCGAGCCGACAAGGGTGAAGCGAGGTGAGTATGGAGCACTGCCGGAATATAAGGGCGGGGGAAACGGGAGATACCTGAGAAAACCCGCCGACTAGCGACATCGTCCGGCACGATTCCCCCATGCGATAATCCGCGGAAGCGACCCCGCCGGGAATCGAACCCGTTTCGCCTAGGTGAGAGGCGAGTTAGTTATCGGAGTTTCGGGAAATTTCTTTAGGAAAATTATAAAACGTACATTGACTAAACTCCGAAGCAAAATCCTTCACTTGATTAGCACTGTCCTCCAATGTGCGCGTACGTTCGTGTAGGGTAGGCCTGAGCTGATTCACGGTGCGTGGCAAGTGCGCCCAGTTTCGCACGTAGTTGCAGTCGCGTAGATCACACTCCCGACACAAAAGACATAACTCACGCCATAACGACTCGTGAGTGAATTTCTTTTCCCCCGCGAAGAAAATCCGGCCACGTGATCTCGTCACTGCAGGAGGATATCGCCAACCATCCCGCCGGGACAACTTACGAGAGAGCTCCATTTACTGCACACGTAATGGAAGAAAAAAAAATACCGTGGTTCATTTACCGCTGAAAACATTACCGCAGTTTCTTACGACGTGGCGATTTTCGAATGCAATTTTATTGCCGAAACTTGCTTCGCACGCCCGCAAACGTGACAAACTGCACACAAATTCTTAAATTTTTTACGTGAAGTTGGCCGCCTGAGTAGGCCGCCGAACGGTGTGCAGAGCTCCAGCAGAAAAACGTTTTATTGAAAACAAACCGTCCAACGTGTCTGAGTGAGGTCTGCTTAAGATTTACATTTAAGAGACGTTACGCGTCTGTACACGTTTTGTTGTTCCTCCATTTCTCTCCCAAAGCGTGTTTTTGTGATAGTGAAAATGGCTCAAACGGGTGTTTTCACGGTCATTTTTAGGTATGAACATCCCGGTACGAAACATTAAAAAAGGTATAGGGACGCGCATCAGAACCTTAATTTTTATTATTACGTCATAAAAATCACTTAGAGGTGATGAGAGAGTCTCGGTAGCCCTTAGAACTGCCATGGTTTTAGGCCTCAGGCGTGCAAAGTTACTTCAACCAGGCAACGTATAGCGTCGATGTAATGGTTCTCGCACGCCACTGTTCATTACGGAACATTTCACCTCGGCGACTCGGGCCGAATACACTCGAGGGTCACGGCAACACCCGCAACCTTTTAACCTTTAGTTTAATTTAATGCGGCATAAAATGCACATCGCCTTATGAAGTACGCCTCTGTAGCCAGAAATACCACATATCTACATTTAAAAAAAAAATAGTACATCATGAACAAATACGACCACAAAATCCTTGAAAAAGCGGAAAATCCAAACACCAGAAGGCGGAAACATCTAAAGGATGAAGACATATTGTGTTTAAAAATAATGGAAAATCGCGAAAAAAATTTTGAGCCAACATATTTTCTACAACACTCTAACTAGTTTATTCTTGCATTGATTGATGAACACGGTTTTGGCTTGGCTAAGTTGTGTGCAGGCCAATCATGAACGTTCTGCCTTATAGTATCAGAATCCTCATTTGCCCTGTGAAATGGGGTAGTAGCTTCATACATGCATGGTAGCCAATAAGGAAAGAGATCTGTCAGGCATGTGTACAGCATGTTGAGTACTAGCAAACAGTCAACTTTTCCCGCTATAAACCATCATTTCAAATTATGTTAAAAAAAAGGTTCAGAAGTACTTTATTTCTTTGATATGATGTCCTTCCGCAATAGTGTTTATATTGATACGGTGCGCGGGCTGAGTTGTTTTTTTTGCATGGGACGTCATTACAGCTATTATAATATCGCATACACCGCATACAAAATCACTATATGAGAGAACAATTTTTACAGTTAATAGATTTTAGTATTAGGCAACATTTTTTAAACACATTCAGAAATCGGTTTCACTTCTAATTTTCCATGACGCGACAAATTCATTTATATACTGTTCACGGTACAGCGAGCACATTTGAAATCGCCCTCTGAAAAAGAAAACAAAATGCTGCTCGTTAAGTACATATACGCTACATTTATGCTATCAATCAAGTCATTAGGCCCTGTGGCAACGTAAGTTTTACACTTGGCGGAAGGATATGATATTAAAAGAAAATTGGATCTTAAGTAGGCACTAGGTATTAATAAGTGTTGCTCACGTTACCGTTAACGGCCTATAGCACGGTGAACGCGGAAAGGGGATAATTTTAAGTCGCACCTATCTTTCATGCGTCCGTATAACGAGTAGGTACGTTTATTTAATAATCCGGCATTATTAATTGCACCAAAAGGCTATAAATATTCAGGAATATAGATTTTTTTTGTTGGCGGCTGCCGCCGGATTTACAAGGTCAAGTTGTGAATTAAATAAACGTTCTGCTGACTGCCATCAAAATTTAGTAATTATTTTTATGGGGAAAAAGTAATTGTGAAATATGACTCTCCGCACTGTGTAATTTGCTTAGTTTCTAGCTGGTGGCTCGCTGACCAATTTAAACAGAAGTGAGACCGACACCGCAGAGTTATTAAAATGGGAAATAGAGCGGTACATTCGACGAGTCAAATTGCATTCGTATAACCATGCTTATATTTATAAAAAAAAAACCTTATAAACTAACGGCAATAACAAAAAGTAACTGCACCGCTACGTGTAACTTACAGACTCTAAATTTGAATCGGTGAAATTAAACCACATCAAGAAAAGTATTTAAAGTGATCGGTAAAAACTGAGTTACTCAATAAAGACGGTGAAAGCCTGAATTAACACTAAGTCAGATTCAAGGTTCCAAGGATGTATTTGTGATTTAAACTAAATTCACAGTGAATTCGATAACTACAAAACGCGGACTTGTTAATTTGTATTGATTGTTCAGTAATCAGATGCAGCATGCGACTGAATCAAGCCAGTCAATCATATACGTTAACTTATTAAGTCTGTACCGATCCATAACTAGAAATGCATTACTTAAAGGGCCCAACATTGCTTAACTCAACAAATGATTTAAATTCGACGAGTAATAATTAATTGTATTACTTTGCTGGTCAGCCTTCTGAAGTAATTTAGAAATAACAACATTTATAAAAAAAAATGTAAAACTAACTACCACGTATTGCGCAACTTGCAATCTATACGGCAGAGCAGTTATATCGTCAATTCCACACATTTCTTACATCATTCTTCGATACGCGCAGACTTGATGAAGCCACTTAAGAGCGCAATACAAATGCGTGGAATAAATTAGACGTCACACGACGTAATCTAGTTCGTAAACATTTGATGGTGAGATTTAAAATAACTTTATATACACTACTCAAAATATGAAAAATTGTCTTGACTTCGCTTGGATATATTTCATCTATTCGGCACCACACAGATGAAACGAGAGATATACAAACTCCTCAAGGTTGCCGAAAACTGGAAGTTAATACAGCATATGCAAAGGAACACTTTTTGTGCCTCTCGTCGATAAATGAACGCAATGATGTGAAAAAACAGAAATATTTCTTGAGCAAACTGAAAACAGAATGTGGTAATTGTGCACTCCTGTAGAATGTCAACAAGTTGTGTTGCCACCTCTTGCCTGCGTCACTGCAGCGCAGCGTCTTGTCATACTCCTAACAAGTTTTCGGATACGCGTTTGTGGAGTGTATTGCCACTCCACTCGTGTAAGGATTCCTCCTGTCGAGCAAGTGTTTGGGGGAAGTCTGGGTTTCCTCTAACTTGCCTTTTTCAGATGATCCCATAGGTGCTGTATCGGGTTAGGACAGGGATCACCAGAAAAGGCACGTTAGAAGACGCCCAGACGCTCCCCAGCTAGAGGAAGCCCTACGAGAGGAGTAGCACAATCTACAAACACGTATATCCGAAGACTGATTAGGAGTATGCCAAGACGCTGTGTTGCAATGATGCAGGTAAGATCTGGCAACACAGCTTATTGACACTCCACAGGGGTGCACAAATACCACATTCAGTTTGTTCAAGATCCATTTCTGTTTTACACATCATTACGTTAATTTATCGATGAGATGCACATCATGTGTTTCTGTACAAATGCTGTGTTGTTTTCAGTTTTCAGAAACCTTGAGAAGCGCGCGTGTGTCTTTTAGTTTCAGCAGAGTGGTGTCGAATAGATAAAATATATCCATGCAAAGTCATGACAACTTTTTTATTTTGAGTAGTTCATACAGATACTGCTAATTCTGTTGAGGGAATGCTGATAATGAAGCCGCCATCTTGACACTAAGCGCATTTAAGTAGCATGCCAGCTTCGTTTTTACACGTGTTGGTTATGCGACATGCTATGCCCCTTTCTCGTACCACATTATCAGACCTTTTATGAGTGTTTCGATTTCTTATCTCGTTGAGGGGCCACGGTGATGTAGTGGTTCGACTACTACGCCTCCCACTTGGGTGAACCGGATTCGATTCCCGGCGGGATCGCTTCCGGTTTTTCGCATGTGGGAATCGTGCAGGACGATGCCCCCGCGCTGTTCCATCCTCCCCTCGCTTCGCCCTCATCGGCTCTCAAGACCTCGATGTTAAAAGCCGCCCAAATAGCTTCACTCACTCACTCATCTCGTTCTGGTAGTCAGCGAGATGGCTTTGTAACACTACGCCGCTTAAGTGACACACAAAATCGCGTTAAACGAGTTGTTTTAATAACACTACACCTGTGAAACAATAGCCATTCTGTGGCATTTAAACTGTTCCAGAGTACAAATGCCTTTGTATCATAGTGATTAAAAAGATTATCAAGCAATCTCAGCAGTCCGGTGGGTGTTGGTTTCTATGTGGGACCAGCGTTAAGAGGCGGTGAGTTCCAAAACTATGCCGTTATCAAAAATATTAAAAAAAACGGGCATAATAGTGGATTCTGTAGCATCCCTGCTACTAAAGAACAATATTTGTTGCAAAACCCTCATTATCCTTCAGAAAATTAAGTGCAATATACACGGTTGGCTGAAAAATGTCCTGCATCTAGCATTATTGTCACAACATAGATTGCCTTAACCATCTAAAGAAGTTTGCAGCAAAATTAAGGAATCTGTAGCTAACGTTTGGTCATATTCTTCATAACTGACCTTTTTCATAATAGAGTAGGGATATTACATAACAGCACAGAATATTATATTAAATATTTTACGTCAAAACTTGCCTAATCACAAGCAATCTTCTGCAAAATTGCCCATATACATAAATTTGCTGCAAAAGTGTCCTGGTCCGAAATATTATATTTTGATGTAATTTGTTTATTACAGAATTTATGTTTTTATTACAGTTAATTGCAGTGTTACTACTATTCGTTAGTATAACAAAATCATCCATAAAATTCTACTTTTGCTTGAAATAACATTTTTTTTGTAATTTCCCGAAAATCACCAACACTGGCAAAGAAAGGTTTTTAATCTCACCGCCTCAGTGTTTTAAGAAAACCAGTCAATTATACTTTTTTTTATAAAATTTACGTTGACATGCCAAGAATGAAGTTGTGACGCGCAATAAGCGAAGTATCAACCAATTCCTCCGCCAGGGTATAGCTACCAGTAAATCCGTAAGCGTCACGTAATTTCAGACGAATTCAATCGAAGAGACAAGAATGATTATGGCGGACTTGAAGCCAGGAGATGGGGATATGAGCTCGGAGCTGTTCATGATCTGCCATTCCGGTCCCCCGGCAGCCATCTTGTTCGCCATGTTGTATACCAGTGACCGTGACCTTTGACATTGACACCGGTGACCTTTGATCTTGAAAACCCAAAAAAAAAACCACAATAATCCCAAAATTATAAGGTCAAGGTTACCTGCGTCCAAGATGGTGGTAGTAGTCAGTAATGTAACATGCTTGCTGACTTTTATGAATGTATTCCATTTTAGATTTTTTTTCTAGCGTTTTTTTAATGACATCTAAGGTCATGATTATAGAGTCAAGGTCATGGGTCAAGGTCTAACATGGTGGTTGAGTGACGTCATAACATGGTGGCTGGTTGGTTCCAGTCACTCGTCCCCTCTAAGCCCAAACATTTAAAATGTTAATTTTATAATTTAAAAATACATTTTTTAATAATGGTTTATAAATTTTTAAATAATTTTTAAGAAATACATTTTTTATAATTTTTTGGGATGTTTTAAATTTTTTTGGAATTTAGGGTTTTAAAGCTAAAAAACACAAAGGTCAAGGTCACATATCTTACATGCGGACAACATGGCCACCGGAGGACTGGAATGACAGAGCATGAACAACTCCGAGCTCCTATCCCCGATCCTCTTATCCCAAATCAGCCATAATCATTCTACTTCAACGAATGTTCACCAAATTTTGTTTTTATTGGCAATTTGTAAACAAATGAAATATTTTGTATTTATTTATATATCAAAAATCGTTTAAAAACGTAAAGTTCAACAATATGCATATTTGGTATAGTACAATCAAGGTTACTTACTACTTTTCTGTGGCTCTGATGAAGTTCTACTTTCAGACTATTCCTCCGCACCATGCGAACAAAGCTTAACCAAGTCTAGAAAATTTGTTCGCAATTACTTTAATAATATTTTGCTTGCTAACTGTGTGTTACTAATATTACATTTTATAGAGTAATAATAAGTGAAAGTTCATCTTAACCAAACATGGAACATTTTACATAAACAAAAGAATAAAGTTGTGATATATGACATCATAAGGAAATAACCAAGCACGTCATACATGGAGTCATTTTCCAGTGGTTTAATTCAAAACGTGCGAAGATACCGCGAACAGACTATATATATGGTTAAAATCAGGGAATCATAAAATGAAACCTTTCTTATTGCATTATAGTATTTCCCTAGCCAAAGGGTATACAACTACGGAACAAACGACTCTTTCGAATGCAGTTCTGGCACTAGGTATAATCTACGAATGCAAATTCCCCGCTACTTAACAACCATCGGGTACCCACTTCTCGGGTATCGTTGAAACAAGCGCGGCCCCCACGCGTCAGCTCATTCAATCTTAACGCAGCTGCTCGAAACACATTTAAACTTCGCGGCAAGAGAACGTGACGACAAATGAAAGGCACGGCCAAAATTAATTTCGGCTGTCCTTTTCCTCCGCCCTCTTTTCGTCTCCGGCCTACCCTCCCCCGGTTCGTTTCGCGCCGTGGCGCCTCGTTATGTAACAACCTTAATTTCTTTATCTCGACGAGGCGACCACGGCTGTGGAGTTTCGCTCTTCCCATGTTCCTATNAACACTTTTTCACTCACCCATCCCTCCCTGCTCCTACATTTTCCCCTAGCGCAATCGTGTATCTACGGCATAGCTCGGCTTCCGGCGCCTGCAAGCCCTGCATCCCTCTATACGTATTTTACACAGGCACATGGTAAAGTGGACTGGTGAAGAGTTGTAGAACAGTAGAAAGGGTTCGGTAGCTATTGAGGATGTCGGGCTCCAAAAAAATTATCATTTAATAATTATAACAAACATTGTTCAACTCGTACGCATTGTATGTGATGCCATTTTCCTCTAATAAAAAAAATGTTGCACGTTATATTTTTGAATACGTAGTTTTATGTAAAATTTAAATTCTTCTGTTTTTTTTTTTTGCAGCTTTAAAAACACGTACTAATTTGTACAGATAAAAAATTGTACAACATTAACTAATACCGTAGTTTACTGCATAACATATCAGTTCATGCATTTTAAAAAAATGTTGAAAATAGGAAAATAATTTTATATTTAACATTTTTTTTCTATATGGTTTGTGATTTGGTGATTACATATGTGTCACGCGGTCGCCCATGGGATTAGTTTACATTGTAAATGTTTTCATCTGTACAACTTAGTATTTGTTATTACGGCTGCAAAAAAAGTATTTTGTTTTTAACTTTTAACATCAAATTACTAAAATAATATATGGGAGATATATATATATTGCATACTATGCGTACGAGTTGAACAATGATTGGTACAAATATAAAATTATTAATATTTTGGGCTCCGGTACCTTTAACTTCGAGGTTTTGAGAGCCAATGAGGGTGAAGCAAGGTGAGCATGGAGTAGCGCCGGAATGCAAGGGCGACCCTAACTGGAGACCCACAAGAAAACCTGCTCACGAGCGGCATCGTACGGCACGATTTTTAAGTGCGAAAATTCGGGAGCGGCCCACCAGGAATTGAACGCGGTTCGCCCTGGTGGGAGGCGATCCGTAGCTAAAGCTTCACAAAGAATGAGGTTAGAAATTTCTTTTTTAAAATAAACTATAGTAGCTTGAAATAATTAAGTACATTCTTCAAGAATTTAAAATGTTTTGACAAAACAATCCTTTAAAAATGCACCCCTTTTAAAAATCAGTTAACTTACTTTGAAAATTTAGTAAATTTACTTTAGTTTAAAATGTCGCGTTTCGTAGCGAGAGAATTGCTCTGGTCGAATTCAATAATTTCTCATAGTCATCACGATTTCTATATCATTGCGTTCTCCGCAGTGGCCATGGTGGCTGAGCGGTTAGCCTGTTCGCCTCCTTTCACGGCGAACCGGGTTCAATTCCCGGCCGGGTCACTGCCGGATTTTCGCATGTGGGAATCGTGCCGGACGATGCCGCTGGGAGGCGGGTTTTCTTGGGGGACCTCCCGTTTCCCCGCCCTTTCATTCCGGCGCTACTCCATACTCACCTCAATCACCCTCATCGTCTCTAAAGACCTTGCTGCGAAGAGCTGCCTAAATGTCTTCACTCACTCACGCTTTCTTTGCACGTCGGAAATCCAAATATGTACATCGTTTCACTAGAACGTTGGCAGATAATTCTCACTGAAGTTAACGTCTGTGTGTTTAGGACGGGTGGAAAGAAAAGTACAATCACTTTGTCCTAACGAGCAACTTTTAACGAACCGATAATGTTTGACCCTGCGGCGGAGTAGCCACGCACTTTTCGCATTAGAGACGCCATAGGCTCGGGGTCAGCCGACTGCCGTGCGGGTATATATTTCCCCGAGTAATTTTCCATTCTCTTTCCGAGCAAATGCTGAGGCAAGGTCCTCAATATCAGTCCCGCCTGTTCACAACATTTAGATTACGATCGTGGCTTATAGTTTTGAAAGCAAAAGGATCATACATAGTGTATAAATTTCCGAACGCGCCAAGTCTTAAAATTTTCAAAGCTCAGGTGGCAAAAAAAAAGTGGTAATGGCGGGTAACCGCTGCTTCGGACATTACACCTGATGATGGATGAGTGCAGACAATAGATATCACTTATACTGAAACGTTATACAGGATGATTCACGAGGAGTTGCCGCAACTCACAGGGCTTATTACTTACATTATTTGGAGCAAAATGTCTCATATAAATGTGGGTCCTATCCCCAATATTTACAGAGTAATTCGACAAATTGGAAATGCCTAGATTATTACGTATATGAATGGATGAAGGATATTGTTTATCATGGGATTGCATAAAAACGTGAGGAACTACTTGCGCGTATCATGCATGCCGCTACAGAAAAAGTAGAGCAACGCGTGCGGTTCATCAGAGTGCTTCCACGTGTATGCAAGTAGACGGAAACATTTTTTAACATATTTTGTAAGCCTGTTAGACGCAATTATGATGCTCAACTGTAAACAATACGGTCTGATAATACATAATCGTATTTACTTCTGAAAGGGTTATTATTTTATTCGTCAATTTTCAAAAGTTTCTTATTACTCAGTAAATATTGGGAATAGGACCCACGTGTATATGACACAATTTGCTCCAAATGACGTAAGGAATAAGCCCTGTGAGTGGCGGTAACTCCTCGTGAATCACTCTGTATATACTCCTATATGTGTGTATGTTATGTTACGTCTTCTGCAAATGTCCTCAGCATTCGTTCAAGTACTGACAGCACAAATACCAAAATTATAATCAAACGATTACATTGACTTTTTTAATTATAGCCGTAGAGCACAATCTTTACTTTCAAAGCGAAAACTTGTGCTAACGAAGTGAATGTTAGCAGCATTGAAATTCAGTATGAGTAAGTGAACTAAAACTTTGAACCAAATACGCTGAGGTGAGGGTCTGTATGGGCCTACAAAATAGCTATCTGTATACAGTCAAATAAATATGTAATTCCTCCAACACGCAAAAAATTCAAATAAAAATAAAATGATGTTCGCTAACAAAATATACCTACGCATTAGAGGTAATTAAGCCTATTTTGTCTGGTCAACAAAATCTGCCTGAAGACCAACAGTTTCGTTGAATCGACTCTGCATATTTGCTTGAGAAGGGGAAGGGGATGTCACGGTGGTCTAGTGGTCAGATTACTCTCCTCTCACCAAATGCGCTGTATTTTTGACGGTGTCACCCAGATTTTCGCATATATGAAAACGTGCCGGAAGTTGCCATCGGTTTGCGGGTTTTCTCAGAGTACTTCCGTTTCCTATTTTAACCCTTCCCGTCGTTAAAGACCTCACTGTTGAAGTCATTAAAGGGTCGAAAAAAAAATTTGCCTAAATTTTGAGAATACTTTATGGCTTCGTAAAATTATATTAATTATAACTTGATAAAAATAACCAAATAATTTAAACAATTACAACAATAATGTTTTTATTGTAAATATGGGACCATTATTGATTCGTTTAAGTTTGAAAAGGTTATTTTGACACAAATTTTGGTGTCTGTGTTTCTTAAGACACAGGAAATCTGACACTTCGTTCACCTGCGATTATTATTTAACTGTGAGCTATTCTGACTTCAAAATTCATCTGAAAAGTTAAAAGTAAAATACGGGTGAACAGTACACAACATTACCAAGAAAATATTCTCATTTTATTCTGATGACACGGANAGTTAAAAGTAAAATACGGGTGAACAGTACACAACATTACCAAGAAAATATTCTCATTTTATTCTGATGACACGGACAATTATTATGAGCTCCAGACTAGTCAAAATATTCACAACATTCGTTACATTTTCTTTGTGTTATTTACTGCATGGAGACAAAACATCATAATCTCACTTTAAAAATAATTTTTTAATAAAAATTCAGATTAGATGCAAACAGTAAAAAAAAAATAATTTACAGTGACACATTTTAAAACACCTTCAAAATTAAGTTGCTGGACGGAAATATTTGATGACCGTATTTCGCTGGAGTTGACTTAGAGTTGGGAAATTTGGGCGGTATTGAGAGCCGATGATAGTGAAATGAGGAGAGAATGGAGCAGCGCCGGAGTGCAAGGGTGGGAGAAACGGGAGATCCCCGAGGGAACTGTTATTTTACTAAAAAAAAATTTAAGTGTGTGATGTTTACAGTAAGACAGAGAGAAGGAGGGAGTATTACGATTAAGATGAACGTAGGTATGGTCACAGAAAGTTTGAGATTTGCAATCCTTCTGGAAGCAACAACTCGGGTTCTATGGGCGTCATTGCTAGACTGTTAATTAAATGAAATATTATACTTCAACTTTCGACACAGATGTAAGATGTAAATAAATTGCTTTATTTCAGTTAACAATTAATACAAGCACGAAAATTTCGTGGGTTCATTGACATCCGGGCACGAGTCCACAGCACTACGATTGAAACCATTTGTTAACTGACGGGTGTATTTGTGGGAAGCCATTCTAGCTAGATTGACCTGCGCGTAATTCGTTCCTTCTTTTGTTGATAACTTGTCCCTCCACCCGGAAGTCAAAATTACGGTTCAGCAGCACAAGCTTACATATGTTTGATGTTAAATCTGCCACCAAATCAACCTGTGAATTTCACCTGTATGTGCCAAATGAGCGTCATTAATTTAACTGTACGCTCAAAATCACTCAAACAGTTTACTGTTAACATCAGTGATACGATTACCAACGACATTCGCGTTTTCAACTAAAACAAGGAATTTTGGGNAAACAGTTTACTGTTAACATCAGTGATACGATTACCAACGACATTCGCGTTTTCAACTAAAACAAGGAATTTTGGGGGCGGTTTTATGCATTTTAAGGCGAACCCTTCCTGAGTGTACAAGAAATCATAACTCTTCATAGGACGAATATTTCAGTTCAATTTAAGAGTGTTTTCAGAACCAGAAAGATCAGATACGCTGAAAGAATATAAAATTGACGTAATTCGTTATCATTGTTCAAGCTGAGATCCTCCACCCGATCTTCGCTTACTGGTAGTCTCCGATGGAACTTTTTTTTTTTTTCGTTGCTCTAATTAAATGCCTTTCGGCTTTTCTTCCTATCGGTTTTTTTTACGATAGAACGAACAAAAAAAATAAACGAAAGGCAAGGCGTCAAGAACAGAAACAAACTATACCAGCNGGAACTGCACTCGACTGTCATGCGTCCCACCCGATGGCTGTGATCTCGGCGGGAAGTAATTTGAACCAGTAAAACAACAGAGAGAGAGTTTGCCATGGTCGACACGGTTACGGCCGGACGAACTGGCATTCGAACTTCTGGCGCTCAAAGGTTACGAACGGCGAACTGTCTCTCAAAATGACCTCGGAGTTCGGTCAGCTCACACTTATCACAGTGCGTGAATTTTTTTTTCTTCTCTCGAGTGAGTAACTGCTGTTTCACTGATGAAGATATGCTATTTTAATTTTAAACAGTGTTACGAGGACGTTTTTAGACTACAGGTGGAACCTCACACACAGAGTGATTTAAAAAAAAAAAATGTAATTACAACCAGTTGATTTCGCCCTATCCTGTGTCTATTACAAAACGAATTCAGGAGGAAAANAAAAAAAAAAATGTAATTACAACCAGTTGATTTCGCCCTATCCTGTGTCTATTACAAAACGAATTCAGGAGGAAAAAAACGTACGAGTAATATTTATTTCGTTTCCTAAATTAGTACACATTTCAAATTAGTCAAAACACGTATTATATATTTAATATTGAAGTAAAGAGGGGAAACATTCGCACATTTTTACACTCTTCCAAACTGAGGTCTTGAGAGGCTATGAAAAAGTAGAGGTTTAAAGATGGATTCAAGATGAAGTGGAGATGACCAGAAATGCTAAAGGTGATACGATATCTTAACTACAGCAGGCGCCAAAGCACTCGTCACTCGCGTACAGACCCGGTGCTCATTGGACTACAAATCTCGAGGAACAACTTCCCACAACCTCACACCATGACGTCACTTAGCAAGGAGTAAGATTTCCACATGCGAATAAAAATAAGCTATATTTACGCAGAAGTTGACTTTATCGAAAGAATGGCACACGCCGTTGAAAATGTCTCTAGATTCACGGCAATTGTTACGGAAATATACAGTTAAGATACGGAAAGGCGCTCCATAGTGACAAAACAAAACTGAACTCCGTACATACAATATAAGGAACTTCTTCGTATTTCCAACATTGGCACTAAGAGCGTGTGATTTTTTTACAATTCCATAAGTTTATTCCCTTTTAATTAATATATAAGAATCCATGTTTAATGCATTACCCCTTAATTTCATAACTATTTATTGTTGATATAAAACAAAATGGCTTACAAGAATATGTCATTATTACTCTAATTAACTCTTTCCTATACCTACGTTAGGAAGGCGGACAATTACTCGTTTTGCTCTAAAATTTACCGTTTATGAGCAATACCAAGATTTTTTATTTTATGCTTAACTCATTTTATTGGTATGGTATGGGCACAATCAAAATTTTATTCATGATAATTAGGCCGTGCATCTATATTATTATTATTTCTCTTTATATTACCTATTATCTTGACATTTCAATGTCAAAACCGGGATGATCACAATCAGATGGCCATGCTAAAGTCGGCTCGACGGCCGACGGTAATTAAAGTCTGCTGATTATATAATAACTATACGCCGATAGTAATAATACTTGAAAACGCGGGCAGAAAATATCAGTCTTAAAATGAAATAGGATTTTTTTTCACTCAGAGTTAATTTATTTTAACCGTTTTCAACCAATATGAACTATTCTGTTTGTACGATCCAGCGGTCTGATTTTAAGAACTATCCTGGATACTGACTGATTCCAAAATATTTATTAAATTTAGTTTGGCTTTGTCTGCTTGGAATGGGTAAAATAAAATCATATTTTTAAACCTTGAATTGGTTCATTATTTACTATAGGCCTTCAAAATTCTTTATTTAAGATTACGATACCTCGGCACGTGTTTATTCTTTACTTGTAAAGAACTGTCATTAATTAGCAGTGAATACTTAAGTTTTCACAATTACGGTNTTAAGTGTTCACAATTACGGCACTTCCGTGATCGATGCAATTAGCATTCTTTCATTGGTGGTGCGTTTGTAGTGTGGTGATAACATATTCTTACGAACTAACATTTAAACTCTTACACATTTCTGGTAGTGTGTGAAGACACGAAAGTATAAATATATGTGAAACGAGCTGGCATAACCAGATCCTGGCCCAATAAGCACTTTTGAAAGCAATTGCTAGAAAATAATAATAACAATAATAATTTGCCCCTGAATCTATATACATTAAAGTAAACAATGACACGCACATTTCTTGCGACGTTAGTAGTAATATAGAAAACAAAAGAATGTTTCTTGTCATGAGAACATTTTAATAAAAGCACAATTTTCAAATTAGCTGTATGCTGAAGACAGCTTCTTTGTGTTTAACACGCGTGATAATTGCCATATTATTACCACGTTTATATTTCTCAGAACTCCACATAATCGCACTATCGATGTGCAAATACGAGTCGTCACAGCCATAACAATGTGAACCGTAAATGTGACGGAATGATAAACAATGTTATTAAAGAGAGAAACCAAGCAAGGAATTAAAAGTGCTCAATAAAGCAAATATTAATAGTAAAAAGTACCTAGATACGTGAAAGCTGGTTACGATAAACCAGAACGCGGATATGACCAGTGTTATCGAAATTTGCTTACAGTACTCCCCAAGTAGCCGTATCTGATCAAGTAATATAAATTTTAAAATTTATATAACTATGGGGAGTATCTATAAATAAATATGTCGTCCTGTCATCAAAACATTGTAATTTACACAATATGTTCATTATACAAATAAACAATCACGGCAAAATTTTTAGTAATTACGACCAAGCAACATCGTCTACAATTTGCCTTCAAGTACCGAAAAAAATTTTTGGAAACATTTCTTATAAACTACATGTTTTTACTGTGTGCGCGCGCGTCCGTTGTGTGTGTTTGTAGTGAGGGGGGGGGGTTATTATTTTTTCCTATCTGAAGATATTTACCTGGCCGTTTAGCGACTTCAGATAATCTGCCAGTGGGTTAGAATATGGCCAACTGCAAATAAGACATGCGATTTCTTTGGCTGAAATGAAATCCGATGCCTCACAGGCTAGATACCTCTCGTTTTGCAGGTAAACACCAGCCACAATGATAATGTGGTAACTAAGTTGCAGTAGTGTATTTCCCCCAGCATGGGCACAGACGTCTTATCATTTCTGCTTAAAAATATTCACCGTATGCTCTCACATCTTGCGCGATGGAATGAGCAATATCTCATATACGAAGTTTTTGTAAGAGCCAATCAATAAAATTATGCGGTAAATGAAAGCACTTCCGTTTATACTTTTATATATTTTATGTAAGTTACAATATTTTAATTTGCTACGGAAATAATATTTTTTTGGACGCATTGCACATTTTGTTCTCACGTTACAATGTGACATTTATTTAACTTTTGTCTTGAGAAGCAATGTTGTAATCCTATTGCGGAAAAAAAACTTTAGTGCCCTTCCTTCGCTGTCTTCCTGACTTGATAAAGTATTATTGCTACAAAAATGCTACGTGCCTTACTGGACGAATACTCTTGAACACGTCTCCGGTGCTAGAAAAATATATAACTTTGGACACGGAAGAAGGATACCTGGGCAGACAGATAGCTATTTCCGTGTTGGTGTCCTTGAAAATTACGTCCGTGTCCACGTTGTTAAAACGTCCGCTGCCGAATGGAATATATTTTCTACAAGTGATAAACCCTCTTAAAAAATACTTCCTTCTTCAGCGAATGTGCCTTTATTACTAAACTATTCATTTATACAGGCTAAAAGACGCAGAAAGAGCTTTCAGTATATTAATAATCACGGGAAAAGAAAATTAAACGAACAGAATATAAATAAAAGTCCTCAGCATTCATCAAATATTACGCGTAAAAAAAATGTAATGGCTGAGGTCGTGAACTCCCCGTGTCGTATAGTGTTCGGTTCCGTTGTTGGATCCTGGAGGAAATGGCTCCAGCCCGAGCTAATATCGATAAATATTACGTATATATTCTCATAAAATGGAGCAGGCCAGATGAATTTTATATAGCCTTGCCCGGTATTTTTTTTTTCTGGAGCCCACGGAGCAATATGCGCATTTATGATTAACCTCGTTTCTTTTCATACTTGCTAGGGGCAGGAAGGAGAAGGCAGCAGGAAGGGAAAATAAAGGAAGACTGAGCCGGGGGTATTGAAAAAAAGAAGCCCTCCGGAATACAGCACGAGGTAAAGGAAAACTGGGCTAAGCATGCAATGCCTCGGGTGCGAAAGGGCCCCATACTTCTGCCAGGTCACGTACGTGGCACGGTAAACACAGAACAGCAACACTGCCGAGTATTAACGTCCGACATTTCAGGTCACCGACAGTCACTCATGTTAGCTGCAGTGATATGTCTGGTTCATGGTTAACGAATTATTAAATAAACCTCTCGAAATTGTTCTGCCGGTAACCACAGATATTTCAACGCTTTGCTTCTGTGTACGTATTTATTGGCCTTCTAGACAAGTTGGTATTTTGTCACGTGTCCTACATTACGGGAACGGCATTTGTGATGATGGGGGCCGCGGTGTTGTAGTGGTCAGACTATTCGTCTCCCACCTAGGTGAACCGGGCTCGATACTCGGCGGGGTCGCTCCCGGATTATCGCATCTGGGGGTCGTGCCGGACGATGACGCTAGTCGACGGGCTTTTCTCGGGTATCCCCCGCTTCCCTCGCCAATGCATTACCGCGCTGCTCCATACTCACCTCGTTTCACCCCTCATCGGCTCCCAAGACCTCGATGTTAAGAGCCGGCCAAAATATCTCCACTCTACATCTGCTGGGTCCCTATTCTTTAACTTGAGCTTGTTTAAAGACTGTCAACGTGACCGTCTTTATCATAAAGAGGGCCCCATAACTGTGGTTACTCGTAGGCGTCTTTAGATGGTATTCTGTAAGCCATATCTTTATTGATATCTATGTGCAAAGATGTGCGTTTGGCAACGCAGCGGGTTGTGTTCTGAAATCAACGATCTGCTTGTTGAATTATCTTTTTTTCCGTCATTACAGAATGCACTGTGTCACAAATGTTGTTATTATAGTAAATTTTTAACTATAAGTGAAATTTATTTCTTAATACACTTTCGAATAATACTTCTGAAAAAAATTTACTTATTTTTATGGATACAAGATTTTAGGTGGTACTAGTTCATTTTGAGCATCACGAAATAGCAGCACTTACCCGTGGCCGAATCCGCCACTTCGTAGATACGATAAAGCAAGAGTATCACTAGCGAATTATAAAATCTACTCCTTAAATGTATTCCACACACCGTTTATCTGTGCAGAAATATAACAGAATATCATATATTAAAGGTTTAGAGCATTTAATACGTCGGCCATTTGTGTTCCACTTTCGTTCATAACGACACCTAGATGACCGGTATTTATACAGGCTGAGTATAAAAGAATACCCCAAAGGTCTATAATATCAAAACCAAACAATCTACAACCTCGGTTGACCAATCAAATGAGCCATGGATTCGTGAAGTTTGTTTCCCATGCATTCATATATGTTCAATGTGACCACCATGAGCAGCTTGAACGACATCTACGCGATAATCAAACTCGTTCCACACCCTTGTCAGCATGTCCGGTGTTACGGTACGGCCCCCATAGAAAAAAAATCGCTCGGGGTAAGATCCAGGCTTCTTGGGGACCAGTGATGAAGAGTCTGGTCACCAGCTGCTCCTCGACCAATTCAGCGTTGCGGCAACGTCTCGTTCAGGTATTAGCGAACAGCTAGGTGCCAATGGGGTGGCGCACCATGCTGCTGGAAAATGAAGTCCCCCGCCGCCTCTTCTAACTGAGAAAACAACCACTCTGTAAGCATGTCCAAATAAGGGATTCCAGTAACATTACGCTTGTCAAAAAGAAATGGCCACAGTGAGCTCGTGAAAAAAAGGAAGGGCCGAAAACAGTGCCTTTGGATATAGCGCAAAACACGTTCACTTTGGGGGAAGCGCGCTCGTGTTGTGCCGGGTTACCTTACCATTAGTATGGAACGTANCATGTCCAAATAATGGATTCCAGTAACAGTGGGCTCGTGAAAAAAGAAAGGGCCGAAAACAGTGTCTTTGGATACAGTGCAAAACGACGTTCACTTTAGGGGACACGCGCTCGTGTTCGGTGGCTTCATGTGGAGGCTCCTGACTCCACATCCGCACGTTGTGCCGGTTCACCTTACCATTGGTACGGAACGTCGCTTCATCGCTAAAAATCAGCTTGACATAAATACATCATCTACCTCTTTCTGGGGAAGAAAGAAAGCGCAGAAATCACGTCTCAGTTCTTTATACCTTTCGGTAAGAGTCTGTACAAGTTGTTAACTGTATAGTTTGTACAGCAATCGCTTTCGCAACACTGTCCGTACCGTCGGTTGAGGGATTTGCATTTCCAGGCTAGCTTGTCGAGTTGATTTTCTCGGACTGCGAACGAACGCATGTTGAATCCGTTGCACTTTCTCTTCGGACACACGCGGCAGCCTGGGACTTTTGCCTTTGCAAAGGCACCCTGTGTCACATAACTGACGAAACCAACGTACAATACTCCACCTATCGGGAGGACGACGTCCGTATTTGCGACGAAATTCACGTTGAACAGTCGTAACCGATTCACATTTAGCAAACTAAATAACACAGAACGCCTTCTGTTGTTACGTCACCATCGTTATGCGGACTAACACACAACACACGCTCATAGTGCGACGACAGACGCTTTCAGTGTCATCTCTCGGCACATAAAAAAAAAACATCAGACCGTACCCTTCACATTAACGTGTCGAATGCGAGCTCGCTACCCCCTCACCACCTCAAACCGAGCGTTACGAACTCCATCCAAACCGCAACACCGGACATGCTGACAAGAGGTGGAACGAGTTTGATTATCACGTAGATGTCGTTCGGGCCGCTCATGGTGGTCACATTTAACATTTATGAATGTATGGGAAACAAACTTCACGGTTCCACGATTCATTTGGTTTGTCAATCAAGGTTGCAAGGAGTTTGGTTTTGATATTATGAACCTTCAAAGTTGGGGTAGCCTTTATACTCATCGTGTATAAAGACAGTCACAAAGCATTCGAAAGACCATCATGGAGACCTAATGAGTTACAGAATACAACTTCGCCTCGTAAAGACAGTTAAGCGGTAAATGTATTTATATAAAGGCAGTAACAAGTTAGAGAATAGAGCCGCAGGTCTTTACTTTCATATTTACCACCGCTAAAGTTCGCACACTGTTGACACGCTAATCCACTGAATACTGGCTGGATGTCAGTCTACGGAGTTCCAAGTGATTGTCTTCCAATCAAATATTCTTTCATATGTAACAGGCAGTAAAACCTATAGTGTTCATTTCATTGTTTTTTATTTACAATAATTAGTTTTTTGATGTGTGCTGTTGTTTTACGATTCTGACAGGCATTCACCAAACAATCAAATTGCATCCACGCGAATTTTGTTTATACAGGCAGGGAATTTTTCCTTCTTATTGAGTTAACTTATACTTTAGCTTAATCACTTCCAGTAAAAAAAAAATTGTAATGTTAAAATGAATGGAACTGAAAACTATTTCTTGCATTGAAATAATAAATAACAAAATCGTAAAATATTTATACTTCTAGCAATTTAGTAGCATAATTTTGATGTTAGCCATTAGTTCCACAGTAATATTAGTTTTTGACTGTGACGGAAAAACACAGTAAACTAACATGAAAATTTAAGAAAGGTTTTTACAAGTTTTCAGTTAATTAATTTGTATAATAACAAATACAAAACTTAGGTAAAGATTCATTTTAATTTTTTGGTTAATTTCTATACCACTGAAAGAAACTCGCCCTCTTTGTGAACTCCTCTCCCTTCCTGTACGATGTAAAGCATTACTTAAGCAAAACGTAACCTCCAATCTCGTGGACAAGATACTGACTTAAAATCAAATAACATTTTCTACTAAACAATCACACGTGCCATTTATCTGTGAAGCGTGCTCCCAATGAACTAATGACTTTAAGGAAGCAGATTGATCATCTTTATAAAAATAATTAATTCACTTTACAACTTTTCTCAGTATACACAAATGGAAACTACGCTTCACGAATTAAAATTATGAATTAACGCCACAGCTGTCCGGATGTTTCTTGAGATAATACTGAGAGCTCTTAAACAAGAGAAATTTCTGATCAATGAAAATGTCGATACAAATCCAAATTCAATTTTCAACAAGTAAAAAACATGCATTCATAGTGGCATAGGAAGGATCTGACCGAGGAGGAAGGGGGGAGAGGGCTACCTTCCCACGTACTTTTTTTTTCACTGAGTTAATGTGTAGTTAATAATATAACAGCCACATAAATGAGAAATAACGATCATATATTTTATTGCATCTAATGTGTATTTTTATTCTACAGGCACGTGGCAATTCCGTGCGGCCGATTTCTCATATACCCCCGGAAAGCCGTGCTGTCACGAGACCAGGAACTGAAGTTCCCATAACTGGTTTAGTGGGTTTGCAACTAAATTGCAGCCCGACAGACTCGGGTCAACTCATTGCGCAGGCGGTGGGCTGCTGTGTATATTTATTTATTAGCTAAGCTCCGGGCCCGTATTTATAGCCATGCAATTCCATGTGGTGTAGTTACCAATATATAGAACGCTCGGAAATTAAACAATCAAATTGCGGGAAGTGATTTCTTATGCAAAATAAAGTCGAAAATATATAGGACACCATACACCTAAACGGAATATTAAAGGAGATATGAGTCTATGAAAATTAGGTTTTGAAAACGTATTTTTGCCGAAATTCGCAGTAAAAAGTGACTTATGCTTCCCACGTTGCAGAGACACATGCGTAATGCTGGCCGTCCTCGGTCTGTGCTCACTGTTCGGCTCGAGGAAGTGATACGTCAGAACATCAACGACGTGCCCTCCACTAGTACACGCTCCATAGAGAGCCAAATGGGCGTGTCCTATTCAACCGCGTGGGACGTACTGTGTGTAAACCGCTGCCAAACCTACCACTGGCAGAATGTACAAGGCATTCAGCGAAAATACATTTTCCAAACCCAATTTTCCAAGGCTCATATCGCATTTAATATTCTGTGTATGGATATGGTGTCATGTATATTTTCGACTTTGTGTTTCATAAGTANAAGGCTCATATCGCATTTAATATTCTGTGTATGGATATGGTGTCATGTATATTTTCGACTTTGTGTTTCATAAGTAATCACCTCCCGCAGTTTCGGCGTTTAATTTCTGAACAAACGGTATGAGCATATATGTGTGTATATATATATATATATATATATATATATAATATATATATATATATATACACACACACACACACGCACAAATTAATGATTTGTTTGTCATGTTTAATGTGCCCGTTAACATTAATTACGTTAGTGCCATAAAGTTTTCTAGGTATTTTTTGTTTTGAATAGTTTTGTACTTTAAATTCATATTATAAATTATTATTTTTTAAACACATAGCTTGTACTGCAACAACCGTAACTTTTTTTGATGAGAGTAAAACTTCCCAGCTGATTGACATTACAGTTTCGACTGCGTAAGTACATCTTTAAGAATTTTTATGGTTATTTTGTATTGTAAAATTTAAATAAGCTAATTTTTACAGTACACAAGAAATCATAGTGCCAGAAGACAGGACAGGGGTGACTCGGTGTCTACGACAATCAGGTTGCCCTCAAACCTTGAGACTTTCTATTCGTAGGTACATAACAACTCGAGTTCAAAGTCAACCTACTGTACANCAGGTTGCCCTCAAACCTTGAGACTTTCTATTCGTAGGTACATAACAACTCGAGTTCAAAGTCAACCTACTGTACACCCTGAACATATTTGTGTCACCTCGCATTTCTGTATTTGCAACGTTTTCACCCAATAACGGAAGTAATGAAGGACACGCTTTTGTAGTCAGCAGAACAAAATATATTAAAAGTTGCAGTTCGAAAACACAAATTTTATTTAAAGCTGAAGAGCCAAATTCAGTTGCCCNGGAACAAAATATATTAAAAGTTGCAGTTCGAAAACACAAATTTTATTTAAAGCTGAAGAGCCAAATTCAGTTGCCCAGACGACATACAGAACCATACGTATAAATAAATACAATTACTTCTCCCGCAGAATTTACCAACACGTAACAAAATTTAGCTAAATTTATGTTTAATTTGTCGAGACGATTCTCTCGATGTGGCAACTTCGTCGGAAGGCAACCGAGCCAGAATATTGCGGTAATGGAGGAGTAGGAACAGGCGGGGGGGGGGGAGGCGTAACCTTTTGCAAGTCATAAACTCCATTCTTAAAATAATGGCGAGATGTGCGAGCCCCAGGGAGGGATGAAGACGTGGAGAAGGGTGGCGAAGTGCGAGTCGCTACGAAATTGCGACCAAGTAGCCAAGTTTTAATAGGAAAAGTTGCGTTTCCAGTAACGTCTGTCGCGAGGCCCTGGGAAAGACACGTGACTGTTGCCGGGGTGCGACGACAACGGAAACGGCCCCCGAGAGCAGGCAAGGGTATTAGATGTGGTAGGTTGTCGAGAAGGGCGGGGAGCATAGGCGTAGCCGATATTGCAGCAGCCACGTGGAGCCTTAATTTACGACATGACTGACAAGGGCGGTCCTGGCTGTGCCCGAAGTATGGAGGAGCAAATTAAGGCGCCGACGTACCCCCGAGCGGCAAAAATTATCCTCGGAGCTTCCGGAATTCAACGTTTTACGCTAAAACTTCCATATATTTTTGTCTACTGTCTGCCACTAACGGGAAAGTTTAACGTCATTTATACTTTACTATTTCTCGTTTCATCTCTGAAGCCGACCTCCGTGTCGTAGGTANAACGGGAAAGTTTAACGTCATTTATACTTTACTATTTCTCGTTTCATCTCTGAAGCCGACCTCCGTGTCGTAGGTATTTAGGAACCCAGCTTACGGTTCGACTCCCAAGCAATACATTAATTTGCATACTGTTTTACTTGTAAATGTGTTGATTTTAGCATGATTGTCGCACACTGATTAGTCTGCCAGCAAAAAAAATGATAATGTAATGTAAAACCTTTTTGTTGGTGATGGTTTCAGCAGTTCTTTGTGGTATATTTTAGTTAGTAACATTCTAATATACACACAATATATTACTTATAGCGACGCACATCACAACATTTGCGCCGTAAAATGTTACTGTTATTTTTTTTATAAAGTCAATGTCGTACGTTGCGAAAATGCACGTCAACAGAATGGCAGATATCACGCTTGCATCTGCTTCAAAAAATTACTTCGAAGAGATTATGATGTAGACCGGAATGTAACCATGTTGCAAAGACACGACTTTCAACAAATTATCTGCTTCAATTTGCTGTCAGCAGCTCATTCAAGGATGGTTTGTTGTCTCCTGAAAAGAAAGTGCACCGAAAATAAACTCGCATATTAAATTTTAGATTGTTCGGTAGCACATTCATTGAGCCACATGTTCAACGGTGGTTGAACACTTTTGTGCCCCAGACACGCCGACCAACGTTTGGTACACAGGCCCAATTTAATACAGGGCTGATCGCACACTGATGATAACGCTACCTTCCGTGCGAGGAATATTAGTAAACATAAAATATTCAAATTCTAAGGGTGGCGTAAGAAATGCAGTAGTACCCTAAGGAGATAGTGCACCAATTTTTACTCGCAACTGATTAATTCGCGGTAACTATTTTTTTAAGACCACCACAGCCGGAAACTGAACGACAGATTCGTCGGTAGCGGTATTGTGAAAGGGACTGCTACGATTGGCCTAAACTCATATGTGACGTGGGCGGAGCCGAACTAGTGCTCATGTATTGACGTTTCTGCTCGGCCTCTGTAATTAATGTCTCTATGCTATGTCAAGCAGCCTGCGTCTGACGTTTCATACATAAAAATGATTGCGAAACACTCGTGTTAAAACCCAACTTCACTTAAAAAAAAAAAATTCATTAGAGACAGAAACCGAAAGCGGAATTATCATTCGGACCAGAAAAACTTCTTAAATGGTATTTAGCAGACAACTCTCAAAAATTAACGAGCCGTTTTGAAAATGATAACTATACAACTTAAGCACTGCGTTCTGTTTTGTGGTCTGGTGGGCAGATGGCGCCCTTAATTTCCGTAATCCTGACTGACAGCATCACAGACTTGAATAACATGCGACGAACACTCTTCATCGGTAATCGCACGGCGGCCAACACTAAAAAAAAACAGTTTTGCTGAATAAAACACAAAGTTTGTTTAGCGCAAGCAAATTAAGTGTTTGTACATGAGCGATTAAATAATTTTTTGTTCTTATTTGATGGTTCCAAACTGTAAAAATTTGTGTTGGTGCAACTAAAGATTTGTTTGGTTATACGTGCATTAAACCGTTTCGTTAATTATTATTTTTAAAAAAAAATATGAAAACACGGCCGATTTGCAAACCCGGACCATTTTCACCCGAACGCTACACTCTAGCAACGTCGACTAAAATTACTAGTGGAGAAATAATATATATATTTTTTTATGCAAACATTTCAAATACAGAACAACGTATACGTAAATAAATATTTAATGTTTTACAGATTTACTTTTTTGGTTTTCCGTTGANTTATGCAAACATTTCAAATACAGAACAACGTATACGTAAATAAATATTTAATGTTTTACAGATTTACTTTTTTGGTTTTCCGTTGAACCTGTTTTACTGGGATTCCATAGTATTATTAAACATCAATAAATGGACTAACAAACGCTAATACTATTCTAATTGTAACAAAAATTTCAAACTAACTCTCTAGTTGTATTTTGAACGAAGGCATTTCAATAAGTGGCCAAGCATATATATATATATANAAATTTCAAACTAACTCTCTAGTTGTATTTTGAACGAAGGCATTTCAATAAGTGGCCAAGCATATATATATATATATAGACACACTTAGTTGAACCAAATATTTTGTTGACAGTCCAATTTTTATTTTTTTGGCCTAANCATATATATATATATAGACACACTTAGTTGAACCAAATATTTTGTTGACAGTCCAATTTTTATTTTTTTGGCCTAACACAGAGGTTTTGTTTATTCAAGAGTGTATATTTTGCTAGACGAACAAAATCAATTGTATCGCTTCAAAAGCGGCACCCCCTCTTCCCACCCGCCTAACTCTCCTTTTCCTGGTCACTGAACCACTTCAGCCTATACGTCAAATACGAGGTAAACCGATTTTGCCCCCTCGTCTTTTGAGCTCGTTAACTGCACGTTCGAACTCACGTGGTCAAACAGACGTGGGCGTATTGTTTCAGTTTTGATTTCCAAACAGACACGTACTTTCGTTTTTTCAAGAATGATTTATTTTGCGTTACTTGAATATAGCAAAGTTTGCAATGAAACTCTTTCAGAGGACGTTTACTAATATTAATTAAGGTGTGTGCTAGTTAGAAACGAAGTTTTATTTATTTTAGTGGCTGTGGTGTAATTAGATTGCATTAATAATGGCCTTCGGCTATTGCTTGTGCTGACAAAGTAATTGAACCAAACGAAGAAAAACTACGTAATTGACCCTTTTCTGTGGTTATTTTATTTGAAATATTTTCTCCTACTTTTGCGTATAACATATGCCTTATTTGGTTCTACCTTGTAGTCAGTAGTCTGTAAATCATATGAGAAATTCTAACTAAATTCCCGAGTTTTGACAGTTCTGTTTGCAAAAGTATTTTAGCATGGGAAGGTATTAAAAATTGTAGGGTAAATAATTATTAAGTACTAGGTGTGCCCGCAGATTCGCTCGCGTGGACTACAGAAATATTGTTTAGTTTTTTTATTAAATGAAGTTGAATTTTACTNCAGAAATATTGTTTAGTTTTTTTATTAAATGAAGTTGAATTTTACTTAGTGTTAATATCCTATACTCTATACATACTATAAAACTCAACGTCTAGGTGAATTAAATGGTAACAACACTTATTAGAATCTCTCTGTTGTAGATAGATATATGCTACCGCGGAATTTATTTTGGGTATTTTTTATTTTACACAATTCTTTACTACATGACATTGTTCCATCTTTAACGGCTTAGACAGCGTATTGCAAGAGAGCGCGCTGGCGGCAAACTTTTTTCCGACTTGATTCACTATTATTATTGTTGTTTGTAAATTTTTTGAGATATTTTCTCTCGAAAAAAGTAGCCAATATCACCTTTCAGCCCTCTAACTATTTCTGTGCAAAAAATCACGTCGATCTGTTACTCAGTTGCGNAAAGTAGCCAATATCACCTTTCAGCCCTCTAACTATTTCTGTGCAAAAAATCACGTCGATCTGTTACTCAGTTGCGACGTTGCATTGTTATTGCGTTTGTGTACTTTTTTATTTTTCAATAACAATTTCCCCAAGGGAATGAGAAATTTTCTCGAGGTAAAAAGAAGCCTATATCACTTCCCGGCCCTCCAACTATCTCTGTGCAAAAGTTGACGTCGATCCGTTGCGACGTGGAAGGACAAACAAACACACTTTCACAAACACACACACACACACACACACACACACACATATATATATATATTCAGCTATATATAGCAAGGACCTGTGTATTTTTCAGTTACATATCAATCGATAAGTTGTTTTCCATANGCAAAGTTTGCAATGAAACTCTTTCAGAGGACGTTTACTAATATTAATTAAGGTGTGTGCTAGTTAGAAACGAAGTTTTATTTATTTTAGTGGCTGTGGTGTAATTAGATTGCATTAATAATGGCCTTCGGCTATTGCTTGTGCTGACAAAGTAATTGAACCAAACGAAGAAAAACTACGTAATTGACCCTTTTCTGTGGTTATTTTATTTGAAATATTTTCTCCTACTTTTGCGTATAACATATGCCTTATTTGGTTCTACCTTGTAGTCAGTAGTCTGTAAATCATATGAGAAATTCTAACTAAATTCCCGAGTTTTGACAGTTCTGTTTGCAAAAGTATTTTAGCATGGGAAGGTATTAAAAATTGTAGGGTAAATAATTATTAAGTACTAGGTGTGCCCGCAGATTCGCTCGCGTGGACTACAGAAATATTGTTTAGTTTTTTTATTAAATGAAGTTGAATTTTACTTAGTGTTAATATCCTATACTCTATACATACTATAAAACTCAACGTCTAGGTGAATTAAATGGTAACAACACTTATTAGAATCTCTCTGTTGTAGATAGATATATGCTACCGCGGAATTTATTTTGGGTATTTTTTATTTTACACAATTCTTTACTACATGACATTGTTCCATCTTTAACGGCTTAGACAGCGTATTGCAAGAGAGCGCGCTGGCGGCAAACTTTTTTCCGACTTGATTCACTATTATTATTGTTGTTTGTAAATTTTTTGAGATATTTTCTCTCGAAAAAAGTAGCCAATATCACCTTTCAGCCCTCTAACTATTTCTGTGCAAAAAATCACGTCGATCTGTTACTCAGTTGCGACGTTGCATTGTTATTGCGTTTGTGTACTTTTTTATTTTTCAATAACAATTTCCCCAAGGGAATGAGAAATTTTCTCGAGGTAAAAAGAAGCCTATATCACTTCCCGGCCCTCCAACTATCTCTGTGCAAAAGTTGACGTCGATCCGTTGCGACGTGGAAGGACAAACAAACACACTTTCACAAACACACACACACACACACACACACACACACATATATATATATATTCAGCTATATATAGCAAGGACCTGTGTATTTTTCAGTTACATATCAATCGATAAGTTGTTTTCCATACCGATACTTATCGATATATCGATAGGTATCGAAATATCTATAAGTATCGATATATTTATCATTGACGTAGCTTTTTAACCCGAGCGCTAATTTTACTTAAAAAAAATTTTGAGGAAATTAGATATTTTTTTGGGATAAAAAGTAGCCTACGCTAACTTTTACTGCAGTACAGAAGCGCAGCCGCCGATCTTTCATGGTACGGCATGAGCGNCCTACGCTAACTTTTACTGCAGTACAGAAGCGCAGCCGCCGATCTTTCATGGTACGGCATGAGCGAAGTAGCGCAGGGGCAAGCCAATACATTCACGTTCGGGAGGACCGGGGTTCGAATCCCAGTCTGGCCATTCTCATTTTACCCTCCCATAGTTTCCTGAAATCGTTCCAGGCGAATAGAGACATGCGCCCAGTAAATTTGGTAATGAAGGAGGAAAAAGTTTTATCTCTGTTAAAAACCGTTATTAGTAATGCTCTGTTATAGATAGATATATGCTACCGCGGAATTTTTTTTTAGGTATTTTTATTCTACACAATTCATTACTGCATGATTTTGTTTCATATTTAACGGTTTAGACAGCGCATTGCAAGAGAGCGCGCTGGCTGCAAACTTTTTTCCGACTTGATTCACTATTATTATTGTTGTTGTTTGTAAATTTTTTGAGATATTTTCTCGCGAAAAAAGTGGCCAATATCACCTTGCAGCCTTCCAACTATCTCTGTGCAAAAAATCACTTCGATCCATCGATCCGTTGCGACGTGAAAGAGGGACAAACAAACAAGCATCCAGAAACACTTTCGCATATGTGTGTGTATATATATATATATAATTAAGATTATGTATTGTGATTGTTTTTTCGTATGTTACGGTCTTTCTTTGTAGCTAGTGTAAATTTTATAATCTTTGATAATATAAGAGAGTTGCTATAGTTTTTTTTGTTATAATGTAGTGAGAAATTTATAGAACTTAATGAGAAGTTTTTCCTAGTGATTAGTCTTGGCCGTTTACTGGACTCCATGTTCAAGAGACTTAGGACTTAACAGCAGTTATTTTCTCTGTTTAACTTATTTATCAGTCAAGCTTTGGAAAGGTCACAACGAGGGCAGTGAACTCGGGGGCGTTCAAGTCTTTTTACACTAAGTGGGTCTGAAAATTTTAAGTGTTCAATATTCCGCACTGCACTCTCTACCCGTAGTCCCTCTGCGGTTACACTCCGAAAAATAAAAACCGAGCAAGGTGGTGCAGCGATTAGACTTAGGACTCGCATTCAGGAGGACCTGGGTTCACAAATCGCGGCCCGACCATCCTGATTTGGGCTCTCCGTGGTTCCCCGATATCATTCCAGGCGAGTGCTGGGGTGGTTCCTTACTCACAGGCCATGGCGGATTCCTTCCCCGTTGCTGCGTCACTGAGCAACTTGCTCCGTCTGTAACGACCTCGCTGCCGACAAGACGTTAAGCCCTATCTGAGTACCTACCTACAACTCTGGGAAGATCACGCCATGTCCTCGCAGAGAAGAACGACTTGCCGATGTGGTTAATGTAATGTCGTCGCCGGTTTCCCCGCACACTCGCCGCGTAACGATTTTTCCCGTGAGGACGGACCACTAAGGGTGCGGTTTCCTGCGAGCGAAGAATATTAAAGCAACAGAATTCTGTTTACCGCAAGGCGCCGTTCTAATTCGGTACTGAGTTTCTGATATCAGTTCCTTCATTTCCGTTTCTCCGCCGTTACAGCTCGCTGTGAAACGAACGGGGACATGAAAACTCTCTTATAAAATAAGTTTCTTTCTGTCCGCATAATATGTCCGTGTTTATGTACAAATTATGTACCTATTTATGCATGTGATGCGTGTATTTATGTATTCCTATGTAAGCATCTATATACGTACGTATGCAGGTTGTTCGGAAATTAAACGCCCTAACTGCAGGGGGTTATTCCTTTTGAAAAATAAAGTCGCAAATATATAGGACGCCATATACTTAAACAGAATATTAAAGGAGATATGAGCTTGTGAAAGTTGGGTTTTGAAAACGTATTTTCGCTGAATGCCTTGTACTTTCGGCCAGCGGTAGGGATGGCGGCGATTTACCCACAGTACGTCCCGCACGGTTGAATGGGACACGCCCATTTGGCTCGCTATGGAGCGTGTGCTAGTGGAGCGCATGTCGTTGATGTGCTGAATCATCACTTCCTCAAGCCGAACAGCGCGCACAGACCTAGGACGGCCAGCATTACGCATGTGTCTCTGCAACATTGGAAGCAGAAGTCTACTATTTTCTGCAGACTTTGTAGGCGTTGTACAAGACATTCGGCAAAATTACGTTTCCAAAACTCAATTTTCATAGGCTCGTTATCTACTTTAATATACTGTTTAGATATATGGTGTCCTGAATATTATCGACTTTATTTTTCATACGGAATCACCTCCCGCAGCTTGGGCATTTAATTTCCGAACATTCTGTATACGTAAGTATAAATATTCATGTGCTTCCAATGTGTTTCTGTATATGAGTGTGTCTACGCATGTGCATATAAACGTATATGTATATATGTTTGCATCTTAATACATGGAGGGTATTTTTAACTCAAAGAAAGTGCTGTAAAATGATTCCCTACGCGAAATGAGAAACAATACAAAGTCGGGCCTACTATTAATGTAAGAAAGGTACGGGTCCTTAAATATAGTAATTTACAAATGAATATGTCAAATATAAGACACTACTTGAGATGAAACAACAAACTCTTCAACAGTGTTTTCTTGAATGGCGATAAGTAATATGTAAAATTTTCATTAATAAGATCACCCCTTCTCCTTCAGCAGAAAACAGATGATGGCATGATTTTCTATCATACAAAACTTTAAAACTCTGGGTTGCGATTTAAGATTTTTGATCGATATAAATTATTACGTTTACATTAACAAAAAAATTTCTTTTGGGTTACACTGTCAAGCGAAAAGTTCTCCAGAAAAAAAACTACGAATTTATAAATGACAGTTACATACCCTGTCTAAAATTGTCTTATTTAATTTTTTTTTTGTATGAGGATGATATTACCCACCAAACTGCAGCAAATAAAATTCAGTTCAACTAACCAGTATTCTATTTAGGAATTTGTTTCATTACAACTGGTTACAAATTACTTTCAAATAAATGCATTTGAAAATCATGATTTTCAAGAATGCCGTCTTCCTTATTAACTACTGTAGGTCACGAATCTTATATATATTTTTTTACATTAAAAATTGTATTACAGCGTTTTGATTTGGAGTTTACAATAACACACAATGAATGAATTAATACAGACCATATGCATAACGTGTGTATAGCGTTATGTATGTGTAAAGTTATGGATATTTGTACTATGTATATTTAAATATATATGGTTATGTATTTGTATACCAAAGTACGTATATGTACCTTCCTAAATATGTATATACAGAAGCCTATAATATAGATACTTGTACTATGTAGATATGTACGTCTCTAAGTATTTCATTACGCAACCTAATAATGAGCTTGACAAGAATACGACAAACCTATTATGGTTAAATCTTATATTTTATTTCACGTTTACGTTCCTTAAAATAAAGTCTACCTGGTAAACACAGGGCGTCATGTGTATAAATAGCTTTCATTATTCCCATTTCAGCAGATATTAAGAAAATAATAATGGCAAATATTTACATAACAATGATTGTGTAAATATATCAATAACGAAACCCGATGTGGATTGAAATTAGTGTAAAACGCTACTAAATCGTCATCGACGTCCAAGGCACCACTATTATCTACGTGTATTTTAAACTGATGTAATATACTTGTGATTGTTGGCCTTCATGTGCAGGGTCCGTCTTGGATTGACTTTAATTTCTCTAAAACGTATTTTTCAGAGTTAATACTTAACCTATGACGACATGTCACCCACCCGCAGATATGCATTGCGGACGTGGAAATGCAATTAAAAAGAGTTCTTGTAACGTTGCGAAACGCAGTTAAAAGTTCTGAAAACGCAATGAAAATTAATGGAGTTCAGACATGAACCGTTGCTTAGTTTAGGAGATTATTTTTCACGTAATTCAGTGAACATAAGTTTCAATACACACGCTTGTCGTGAGACGGGAGGATTAAGGACAGGAAACGCACGAGTACGTTTGTAGTAGTTGACGCTGTGAGGAAGCCCTTCTTTACATTTTGCTCCGCTCTACTCGTGAAAGCAAATATACGAATGAACGTACTTAAAATTTTAACATTCGTGTTTCTCTTTTTTNTTTTTTTTTTTTTTGGGTTTTTTTTCTGCATATTCCCGAGGGTAGGAAAGACATAGAGCGAGCAAACGTCGAGGTCCCCGCTAGAGGATGAGAAAAAAAAAAAAGAGACGAGGAAATAAATAAAACGGAAGCTGTAAGCGAGACTCGACGACCATCTTCGTGTGAACATAGCTACGTCGACAGTTTCACCCCTCAATCTTCTCCTCTCTTATGACCTCATTCCCACAGACCAGTGATGTAGTGGTTAGACTACTCGCCTCCCACCTCGGCGAACCGGATTAAATCCCCTCCCCCCCCCCTCAAGGGGTCGCTCCCGGATTTTATCATGTAGGAACCGCGTCGGGCGATGCCGCTGGTCGAAGGGTTTTCTCGGGTATCTCCCGTTTCCTGCACCCCTTCATTCCGGAACAGCTCCATACTCACCTCGCTTCATCCTCAACGGATTCCGAGATCTCGATGTTATGAGCCGCCAGAATCTCTTCACTCACTCGGACACCGTGTAAGGACGGTGTCTGATCGAGTTGACGCACTAGACTCGCACTAGGGGGGACGCGCGTTTGATTCATTGGCCGGGCCGTTCTCATTTCCGTTTCCCATTATTTTCCGCGAACGCTGCAATAGTTCCTTAGCTCAGGTCTTTATCCACTTCCTTCCCTGAACCCGACAGAGCCAGTAGTTCTGCCTCTTAACGACCTAGCTGTGGTGGTAGGATACGGCTTGCAATGAAACTCTGCACACGACTGTACAAGCAGAACTCATTACACAACAATACACTACCAAAATGGTCAGAAGAGTACGATTTATGTTGCCTACTAAAGAAGTGTAAAATACGTAACACTGTACAGGGTTTTTCTAGATACTAATAATATATATAGATATTTAGTAAATCATTTAATAAGTCTGTTTTTAATAAAAAAACAATTAGCGTATTTCTATTTTGGATGCTTCAGAAAGCACGTTTTGCAAGAAAGCCTTCGGCAAGTGGGACAGTCATAATTATTACTACTGTTTCATGTAAGAAAATATTGGTAATAATTAAAAAAAAATACTTTAAATAACTTACTTTGTGGACTTTCATTTCATTTCATTTATAAAAACAACAACTTTCGTGGCTAAATAAATATGCACAAAATTTATTATTAAAAATATTTGTAAACATAATTACTCATTTTTACTACATACAACCAGGATAAGTTTTACGATGGTCTTGCTTGTTTAATTTCTTTTGCAAAATGTGCTTTATAAACCATTCAGGATAGAGATATGCTGAAACTTTGATTGAAAATTGAATTTCTACTAGTTGAATTTTTAACATGTAAATGAGTCAATTCTAGTCAAATATTTGATAGCGCTACAAAATATATGCATTCTTATTTCACGAGCACGATAAAAAGTACTTTCCTGGCAATTCTCACAGAATGTATAGCCTACTACTTTTCAATGCGTTCTGCTTGTTACACAGGCGGTTGCAGTTCAACATTGGAAGCCACTCTTCTACCTTAGCCAACAACAATCTACACATCGAACAAGTCTTGCGGTAGACGTGCGCTAACGTATCGTGCTAGTGTGGCGAGGAGCACGGACTTGGCAACAGCTCAAAGCCCAACTCCCGGCGTGACCAAAAACTATCTGAGCGTCGGTTCAATACGCGAGTGGTTCGGAGCCCGCTATAATGAGGACCCGTCGTCTGCCAGCTTGTGTGCACAACGCTGTGGCTTTCAAACTCTAACTCTCTATGACTCTTTCGAGTGCGGGAACATTCTTGTAGTCCAAACGAATAAGTTCTTCGGCGAGCAGCGTCATTACAAAATTTGGTAGTTGTCAAATGCATATATATATATATATATATACACACATATCGTAATGTTGTGCCCCACGTGTGGGTAGTCATATATATGTAATATTGCCGCGCGTCAGGGCCCCATATATGTAACGTTGCCTATGGTGTTTATGGCCGCCATAATTGTAACGAGGCAGCCTCACAGTTAGGCGCCATATTTGTAACGTTCCACGCGGCGCATTCGGCCGCCATATTTGTAATTACGAAGCGTCTGTGATGACGGCTGGAAGTTACCACTCGGCCAGCTCAGTTGGTAGTACAGTAGCATGAAACGTTAGAGGCGCCAACAAATATAAATCTGTACTTTTATTTACTGGGAAGATTGAAACAGTTCACATACAATCGTCAGGCATGCAGAGTACGAACCAGTTTACAGGCAAACTAACAGAGAGCAGCGCCACAGTCTTTTAATTATTCATTTACGTCTCGAAAACTTGCCTCTGGAAAAGAAAATATGAAGGCAGGAGGGACGTCCGTTCCCTCCTAGCACCCTACGGACCTCCCACACCGGCGAAAATAATTTAATAGAATTTAAAGTTCAAGTCGAAAAGAATTGAAGTGAAAAGATTTAGCGGTCGCGGGTGCTTGCCGATGTGGGTGAAGTTCGTCACGCCCGATGCGTCTTCTCTAACGGTTGGTTACTTTTTCTTTTTTACGCGATAGACACCCCGAGTATTTATCCTGCGGGCCTATCCCCCCCCCCCCTTACCCGAAAATAAGGGCAAGGTAACCGGCATCTGCCAGCAGCGACATCCAAATTTCATCATAGCCCACTTACTATTCCATCAGTCAGATAAAGATAATCGAACTTCCTAGAGAAAAACTGTCGACGCAGTCTGAAAAAACTTCTATTACTAACGCTGACGCATAACACAATATAAGATTTTTGAAACGGCAAACGTACTCCCGATAACGTTATACCACGATAAAACGAACCATCGCGGCTTTTCATTTCAAACCCGATAAAAATATTATGAAGCTTAGCAAAACGAAAGAAAATTAACCGCGTATTCCGATAAATAATGACTTGCATCGTAACAATATACATAATTTATGTTTATCGATACATACACGCACAAACGTTATTCTGTTCTTCCGTTATCGGCAGGGTATAACCAATCCCATTTCCTGTTGTTTTTTTTTTTTTCCTTCAAAATAAATTAACAAGTTATTCAAGCATTTGCTATTCAAGGTAAAGTGAGTACTTTTGAAAGCACTCTCATTTTAAATAATAGTAAATAAATCCGTTTTATTTTAGCCTTTAGGCGTTAACTTTCGGTCACGGTGTATTATGCATGCTGTGTTTATTACTAGCAGGGCTATATTTTAATCTTAAAAGGTCGTTAAAGGCTAAATAATGGCTGAAAGGAAAAAGTAACTAAGACCTCAAAAGTGCTGACTTTATCGTGACCAGCCTATATCCGCTGTAACTATATATTCCTTTGAAATTTTCCTATGATTTACGTATATATTTGACAGTGTAGGTCTGTATTCTGCCGCAGTAAAGTGCAAGCTGTATTAAAGTCCCTCGCGTATTCGCCGAGACCTCCGGGTGCGGGCTGCCACCACCAGAAGGCAACAGGCGACTTGACGGCCACCCGTCCAGGATTAATCGAGTTAGGCCTAACAAAGAGCTGCTCACGGCACACGGCTGTAAACTCTCCGCCCCACAAAAGCGCTCGAAATGAGTTTTTTTTTTTACCCTCCTTGCAGTGCGTGTGTTTCGGGAAAAGTCCCGGAGTTGACTTTCGTTCTTCCGACTAGATTGTTTTGGTTGCCAACGCCATTGCTTCGCCTTAGAACAATTGCGGTTGGATAAACACGGCAACCAAATTATGTAGCACACAGAAATTTCAGCTGAGTTGGGAGTTACGCGAAACACGCAGGTGGAAGTTATTGACATCTCGGCTACAGGTGCGCACAAAGTTCGTGTACCCCTATAAGTCCATCTAATACACGTATATCCGTATGTATGAACTTGTAACGAATGATGAACAACACCTCTAAAAAATCCAAAACATCCGTCAGTGTCCGTCCGTGGTCTCTGCATTGCTGAATGCGCTGCAAAGTTTGTTCATGTTGATCAACATTCTTGGGGTAAACTTTCTCGAAGGCTGTGAGCAGTGTACTTTTGAGCTGATCGTTGTTTAAATAACGGCGCTTCCGCACACTTTCCTTCGTGAAACACTGGGGCGCGTTATCAGGTGTTATCAGATCAGGACTTTTTTTGAAGCCACGGAAAAAGATGTGGACAATTATATTCTCGTCCGATCCACCGATTACTAAAGACTGCGTTCACGCGTTGTCGGACAGCCGTGCGAAGCGTGTCGGAGCTACGTAGTGCTCAAACAAAACATTGTCCAGGATCCCCACGTCACGCAGTTGTGGGATGAGCCAGTCGTCGATAATTTGGAGATAACTTAATTGATTAACAGAACCATTGGACGCAGTTTTTGGGAATCGTTGGATGCGCCTCATCCGTGGCCCCCCAAAAGCCCAGATCTGACAACACCAAACAACGCACTTCAAGGTTTCACCAAGGAAAATATGCGGAAGCGCCGTTATTTAAACATCGACCACGTGAAAAATTAGGTGCGCACAGCCTTGAAGACAGACGACCCCAAAAATGTAAACGTGAACAACAGAGCTTTGCGACGCATTTGGCTGTGTAAAGACACAAACGTATGTTTTGGATTTCTAAGAGGTGTGGCTCACCTTTTGTGTTACGTTCTTATGGACTTGTTATATTAAATGGACTTGTGGGAGGATACGGACTTTGTGCGCATCTATGACTGGCATTTGTAATAAAACGCCTTCTTTGACCGAAGTCGCGCTCGAGGTCCTGGATTTGTATCCCGAGTGAGCAATGGATGTATCTTTTTTCCATGTCATCCTTCACGAGTCTTAATGCAGATGGAGCTGTTTTGGCCATTCAAGGCACAGAAGCGAAGGAGTGGTTAGAGCGGCACCGACCCGCATATCTAGCGCCCTGGCGCATCTACCATCAAGGTTCTGAAATGTCGTGCAGTGTTCCCGTTGTACCGTTGGAACTATGGGTCTTTAAGTGGTGACTTATAATTTCATTGGTGCCACGTCTGTATCGAAGTTCAGTACATGTTTCTATTCTAGTTTAGAGTGTTTCCTGCGAGTACACTTCGCGATAAAGCAATTTTTAGCTATGTTGGAGAGCTCATAAATAGTGTTTGTAATGTGCGTGGTGTCCCGAAAGCAGTCCGTGTGTTGTCCATTCACGGTTACTTCCAACTTTTCTGAAGCCCTGCTAAAGTACTACGTCCAGGATATTCCTGCGTCCCAAGCCAACAACACTTACCCGAGTCTAGAAAATTACACCAAAGGGACAACGCACCGCATTTGTGCGCACTCAAGTGTAATAGTATTTGGCATAGGAACTGTTTCTGAATAGGCATTACCAACCTATATATTTTCTCATGTTCAAATTCACATTAACTAAAAATAGAATATTATAATTTATAGATTAAATATAAATAAAACTTTAATTTAACCAAACGTGAGGTACTTTAATGTTTACACAGGTATGAAACGAGTGTGATACATAACATAATTAGAAAACAACCAAACACGTCATACATGGAGTCATATTTCAAAAGTTATATTCGAAAAGTGTGAAGAAACCACGAACAGACTACACTTCGTCTCACGTTTGTTTTATTTTCGTAGCTCAGTACATAGAACGTACGTAAATTAGTTTCGTAAAAAAAAAAAGTGTATTTCAGACGCACAGCAAAGCAGTTCAAGTTCCAGTCCTCTTAACTTCCCACCTAGCGGGTTGACGCAATGGCAACAAACTGGACTTGCATTCGGGAGGACCCTTCTTCGATTTCCAGCCATCATAATATCCCTTTTGTATGGTTTTGCGCAATCACTCCAGGCGAACATAACGATGATTCCTTTCTGAAGGTCGTGACCTTTTCTTACCCTATACCTGCTTATGTAGGCAACTTATTCGAAACCTTTAGCATTACTTACAAAGGTTCACTGCATACGTAAGTCACTACCATATTGGCTGATGGTAAGAAATGTGTATGTTAATTATAAATAGATTTAAAAAATATTTATGTTTTTCGACATTCCCGCTTCTGATTTTAAAATTCGGCTAAATCCCATAGCACCAAAAAAGATGCACATTAACGTGAGTGAATGAAGAGATTAGGGTGGCTCTTAACATCAAGGTTTTGAAAGCCGATGAGGGTGAAGCGAGGTGAATATGTAGCAGCGCTGGAATGAAGGGGCGGGGGAAACGGGAGATCCCGAGAAAACCCGTCGACTAGCGACATCGTCTGGCACGATTCCCGCATGGGAAAATCCGGGAGCGACCCCGCCGGGAATAGAGTCCGGTTCGCCTAGGTGGGAAGCGAGTAGTCTAACCACTGCACCACCGCGGCCCCCACATTGACGTGAAAAGGAAAGTATAGGAATGGAACAAACTAATAGAAGCGTGCATCTGTATTCTGCAGAAACTAAAACCAAATCCTGGTACCTTCTGCGACCGGAGCATAACGAACACTGATAAATCAATTCCAGGATGTGCAAACAAACTGGCTCTGTTATAGTACGCTAGTGAAGTGGTCAGTTAACACTAGTACAGTCGGTTCGTAGAAACTTGGGAGGACTAACTTTTGCCATGACTCTTAATCTATATAAAAATAGCACTAATAAGAACACTTCCCGTTTCTTTGGTATGATTTAGTCTAACAGGGATAAACCCGGAGCACGAAATTTTTGAAGGAATGGCACATTGGAAATTAATTAGTAGGCAAAGGTGTGATTGGGAGCCAATGCAAATCAAATTGTCAAGAGAATTCTAGTTCGAATTTGTGCCCATTTATTATAACTCGTTTAATATAAAGGTGTTGGTGTAANCAAATTGTCAAGAGAATTCTAGTTCGAATTTGTGCCCATTTATTATAACTCGTTTAATATAAAGGTGTTGGTGTAATGAATTTAGCATTGTTAGAGACCTGAAAAAATCGCGAGTTCAATGACCTGCAGGTTAGACTCTACAGTCTTATGAACAAATATGCCGATATCAACTGCACATTGGCTGTCTGCTGTCACTGTGGAAGGCGGCAATTGGACACCGTCCACCGGAAGGTGTCAAAGACCGTGTGGACCAATGGCTGAAGTTATGTAAACTCACGTATTTTGAATTTCAGCTTGTCCCAAAATGAATCCGCGAATTCTTCAGGTCTCTAAGCATTGTATATAAGAGTAAGAGGTGAAAGCTGACAGAAGTGACTGCGTCAGTCACGGCACATTTAACACTCTCCCCGGGCTAGCACGCTGTTCTGCGACCTTGGAACTTGGAGACAGTGAAAACCAGCGCCTGTGAGAACTAGGCCACAAATATCGGTCGACAGAAAGGAAGTACGAAATTAGATGTCGGTGCGAATAATAACTATGCAGTCGTAAAGGTGTTTAGTAAATCACACCACGGCAATGGTCTGTTGTGATGACACCATCTAAGGAATTGAAAGGGAAAACGCTCCTGCAGCACTCGGGTTTAGCGCTGCAAACAACACTGCAGCTTCTGCAGAATAAACTGCTGGTAGTGACGACAAAAATATCTGGAAGTGGAAGGTTTGTTTGTTTATTTCCTACTGGATTCTTAAATACATCTAAATTCATTTCTTGTCTAAAAAAAAGTGCAATACCAGTCGTAGGTAACACGAGAGGAAATCAGCCGTGCTTCAAGACCATCCTCCATCCCACAGTAGAATTCCTCACTCACAACACTAGTTCCATCAGAAACATGATATTTGCTTTTCTGACGCCACGCTGACACTTCGACTAGAAACGCTAAAACTATTTTTCCAATAAAACCGCTCTTTAGAGAGCTGCCGTGCAACGGTGTGCCTGAACGACATGAAAGGCTGAGAATTGCAGCTGCGCCTTCTCCGCTGATCACGCTTATTAATACTCTATTTACGCTTAATCCAACTTTTCTGAAGCCCTGCTGAAGTTATACTTACAGGATATTCCTCCGTCTCATGGCAACAAAGCTTAAATAAATCTAGAAAATTACACCAAAGGGAATAACGCAGCGCATTTGTACACTCAGTTTAATTACATTTTGCAGTGATAACTATTTCTTACTAGGCATTACCAGCACACATATTTTCTCTCTAGTTTTATTCCTATTTTATTATAGATGAAATATTATAATTTATAGGTAAAATAGAAATTAAAGTTCAAATTCAACCTAAAATTAAGATACTTTCATGTTAGCAGAAGTATAAAACGCTTGTGACACATGGCATATTTAGAAAACAACCATACGCGTATTTTCAAAGGTTTGATTCAAAAAGTGTGAAGCTACCGCGAATAGACTATATCAAATACATTCCAATATCACTGGCGTTTTCCTGCATTGCTGAAATCCTACTATCTATTTTTCCCAATCCTGTACAACGTAATCCACGTAACAGGAGTCGCTGCATGTACACTATGGGACAAGGAACGCGAGACCACAGACAGGCAGGTGGGCAAAAGGGCAGAGGGGTGGGGCTGACATTGTTGCCACTGGGTCTGTATAGCCACCACCTGTGAATAAAGTTGTGGATAGAATGTATTTTATGGTTGGCTTCAAAACTGAATTGACACTCCTAATAGCTCCTAACCGGCGCGTCTATCGTTGTTCTGCAGAAATTACGCTGAAAAAACATTTTCTGGTGAACTTCCTAAACTCTAACGGAAGTTTTTAACCTATAAATAGTATGGAAATAATACCACATGCCAGAATGCAATTATAGGAATGTTGATAGTCGTTACTACATAAATTTGGCGACATCACTACGCATTTGACTGTTTCGTGAGCAAATGTACGAAAGGTACCATGGATGTATGGGAGAATAGTTTACCATTCGCGCTTTCTCACTATTCGTATGCATTGATATGGTAGTTTTACGAATAATTTCTTAGAGTGTACAAAGCCGCGCCATTAACTTGGGTACTATGGAAATAATCTTAGACACGATCGACGTTAACAAACCAAGAAGCATGAAAATCTTTTGAAAATGGATAGACGCACACGTCAAAATATTTTACTTACTATACGCAACCTGCATGACTTATATTTAAAAGTACAGTGCATCATTACGTGTTAGATTCACATAATTCCCCAAATATAGAATTATTCAATTATTAAATTTATCCTGCCATTAGTCTTGTAACTTTTTTTTTTTTTTTTTTTTCCCCCGAAAACAGAGTACATTCCTTATAACCACTCATTACAGTAGTGTGCATTATGGATACAGTTTTCCTTTCTAAACTTAAATACACTTAATTTCTCTCGAATGAAAGTATTTATATAAATAACCCCCTGTAATATTTACTTGAGTAAAATATTCAACACAGAATAATGTTCAATTGCTGTATTTTCTACAAAAAGGTTAAATCGGTATGAATTAAAAATGCTGTTATTTTCTTGATTATTCTAGTGTTTCGCGTTTGACACTTCTCGCGACAAAGTCATACAACAGCAAGTTCTTCACAAGACATAAGGACTATGGGCCAAATGCATAGTTGTATGTGCTCAAATCAAAGTGGAACTCGAACATAATTCATTTGCTCAGTTTTGAGCTGCCTGTGTAATAGTGTTTGAAAAGTTAGTAAGAGCTTTGCTTGGATTGGAGTAGAAACCAATTACTCATATGGCCCTAAATGCCTATTGCAGTAGAAAAAAGGAGCGGCAAATAGTTTTTTTCTTCCATCTCGCGGATTTGTGTTGTTTAATGAATTCAGGAATGAAAGCTTACATCTTTTTCCAAAAAGGTTCCACGAATCCTATCTTTAATATGTGCAGAGTACGCAGCGATTGCAAACAGCAAAAAGAACCATGAAAAAAAAATTGATAGGAACCTGTGTATACAGGCTCTACGAATGTAATTACCGGGTCTTTTTATTTTCGACCATGGTTTAACGAAAACGGCCCAGCTCATCCAACTTCAAGCACACATTTTTCTCGAAGTTGCACGCAAGGATATGCCCGCGCGAAAAATCAAACAGAAAGTGATAAGAAACCTCGCATGAAATGTAAACGATTCACGTAATCTTCACCAAAGGTTTTGGCTTAATATTTACTACATATCGCACTGTGGACACGAGTTAGTTTATATACAATATAAAATGACTACTCTTAGGCAGCACTGTAGATCCTATGTGGTTAGTGACGGCTGGAGGTATGGAGCGAAAAATTATCCAACACTATATTCAAAGTTGGTGATAGACGCCCTTAGTGCATTATGAATAAATAAATGTATGTCAAGTGATAACGATTTGAATGATTTCTTGGTAGAGGAAATTAAGATGGATTGCAAATGAAAAAAAAAATTCATAAGTATTTTGCAACGTAATGTGAATTTACTCGTTTTGTTCCACATGAACGACGCTAATTTACGCCATGTTTACGACGCGCACGCAAATAAATAGAGACATGACATTTGAAGAATTTAAAGATGTGTGTTATTTGTGTTGGAAAGACAAGTTCGGTATATTGGTAATCGTAAAGGACTGCCCGCTACATAAAGGCATGTACAGGCATGGGTTCAATCTGTTTATCCTACGAACGCAACTATGAATCACGGAAGCATTTCCAAATTTGGCTACATCGATCGTTACGATGGCTTTGGACGTGGGCAAAATCGCTTCACCATTACACGCAGAGAAGACTTGTCCCTTATCGGTCGAAAATTGGAAAGTGTGAAAAATGCTGTGGTTAAAGATGTGGTGTCGGTCGATAAACGCATAGCGACCATGGAGGCGCGGATAATCGACATCATCAATGTATCGAACGCGCAGAGACGAGAAGAATTAAAGGACCTGCAAAATGTATTAATATTCAAACTGGCTGCGAAAACTGATGTTGCGAGGCATGGCATGAAAATATTGGATACGTGTGTATGGACAGCTCGAATCAAAGATGGATAACCGAATCGAATTGGTGAGCGAACTTCAACGAGCGATCGAGGCGGTACAGACAAAATACTTACTTGCGAAAAAAAACAGAATGGCCGTCGAGAATCGAAGGGAGGAGGCTCTCAAACATATTATTCTCCGGCCAGATGAAATGAGAAAATACCGAGTCATGGGGACAAAGCCCATGTTGAAAATAAAAGTGAAATCAAGGTGGAAGAACCGACCCGACGCGTAAACATAAAAGAAGTCCAAAATTGCCCGAAACGGAAGGTGGCATCACTAGCGACGAAGACGATTTGCCCCTGATCGATTTGCTACGTGCGCGAGAACGGGAACGAACACGAGAGCACGGGCCCGATGTGGACACTCTTTATCTCATTACATCGCTTCCAACTCTGACCGCACTGCCGGCAAGACTTGTGGTTTGCAGAAAAGTGGTGGAAAATGACACCTTGGAAATAAGGAAGTTTTATATTTTCCCAGCGATGTACTGCCGATTGGTAAGCGCAAGGTGAAAATTACGAAGGGATTGAGCGAATTTTTGTTTCGTAGGCGCCCTGGACACTACACGGAATCGGATTTGCGCAAGTACCGCCCTTATATAAAGCAAAGTCGCACATATTACGCCCAGAATAACCCTGCATCACATTGATTTAAAGACACGGCGCACGGAAAATTCCCTATTATAGCCGGACTGTTTCCTTGGGTACGTGATAATGGTGGTCCGGGTTTGACTCTGAAATTGGAGAGCGGAGAAAAAATCGACTATCAGTGTTGGGATGATCCGAATAAGTTAGTAAATAAGCTGAGACTTCTGATTGCTTCGCAGGCAGTTGGAATCCGGTCGCACAAGAACGAAATAATTTCCATCGTCGAAGAACTCGCGTAGGCGGGCTACATTTCAAAATGTGCAAATATGCAGTTGCTGACGACCTGCACAAATATACTAGGATACATTAACCACGCAGAAATAACGTCATGAAAGGGCTGGACCTAATCTGACCTGATCGAAATGCAAGACTTTGCTCGTGTGAATAAAGGTCGCCGATGCATTTTGACCATAAGTGATACTTTTTCCAAGGATGCCTGGGCCAGGCCGCTCAATTCGAAGAATGCGTGCGATTTCACGAATGCCCTGGCAGATGTGTTACTAGAAGGACGCATGCGGAAAAATTTCTACACCGACGATGTTAAAGAATATTTTAATGCAACTTTTCGTGCACTGGTGAAAAAGTATGACATAAATCATTATTCTACATATTCTGGGCCCAAGGCCAGCATCGTCGAGCGTTTTCACAAGACGCTCAAAGCTAAACTGTGGAGACATTTCACGGCGAATGAAAACTACAAATGGGTGGATATACTCCCAAAACTCGTCCGCGAGTACAATTCTACCGTTCGTTCTACCAATCGCATGAAGCCCGAAGATGTCAAAAAAAAAAACCTTGGTTCACCCGTGAATGCTATCCTGAAGAGGAGGGACCCATGCAAGCGTAAAGACAAGATTGGTGACTTGGGGATGATTAAAAAAAAAACGGGGAGTTTTCTACAAAGGCTTTCGTCAGAACTGGTCTTCAGAGTTGTACACGGTGGTACGTATACTACTACACTCGTACCCACACATGTACTACCTCGAGGACCTACGCGGCGAACCCATCATTGGCGGATTTTAAATCGAAGTCATCTGGCTCACACAGTTTCCAGACATGTATCTGGCGGAGAAGGCGCTGAAGCGACGTAATGGTCGCGTGTACATGCGGAGACTAGGATACTCCAAACGTGATGACTCCTGGATCACCGAGAAAGATATTTCGGCGTAAAAACCGTGCTATAAGATTAATTTAATGTAAACAAATAATTTTTAATACAATAAATTCTCACATGTGTGCTTAGAAGCTACCAAGATTGCGGACTACACCGACCAAAATGGCGGACGATGGCTGTGACACCTACCAAGATGGTGGACTGCACCTCCAAGATGGTGGAATGAGTATGGTTGGAGGGGTTGTGNAACCGTGCTATAAGATTAATTTAATGTAAACAAATAATTTTTAATACAATAAATTGTCACATGTGTGCTTAGAAGCTACCAAGATTGCGGACTACACCGACCAAAATGGCGGACGATGGCTGTGACACCTACCAAGATGGTGGACTGCACCTCCAAGATGGTGGAATGAGTATGGTTGGAGGGGATGTGGGGACCTCCGTTAATTTATGGTTTTTTTAAAGTAAATTTTTAAAATCATTTTTCTATTAATTTTTAGTGTTCTTTTTTAAATTTTTGGATTTTTTTGTATTTTTTTTTTAAATTTTATTTTTTATGGTTGGGGTAAACGGTTATAGTCAAGGTCACATTGATTCAATAAGGTGGACAATATGGCCGCTGGGGGACCGGAATGACAGAGCATGAAGAGCTCCGTCGCTCAGAGTCCGCAGCCCCTCGCGGCAAAGTCCCCATAATCATTCTACTGACGATCAACGCGGAGAAGCGATGAAACTCAAGTAGGGGTACTCTGATAAAACCCCCACCAGTCCTCAGTCACGAGGGTCACGTGCGAAAGCCTCCTGTCTAAGATCAACATAGGATCGAAGCCGCGGTGGCAGTGCAAAGAGGCTTTCCTCAAAACTCCATCGTCGGCAGCAACCGAACTCGCTAAGTACGCGGACACTAAGTCGCCTTTCAAGAGCGGAACGAAACTTACAATGGTTAACAAACTTTGAATTCGCAAGATTAAACTTCCTTTGTTACCACACCCAAAAACTACGGAAAATATTACACAGATATTCATGAAACAATAAAAAAAATTTTAATTGCGATTTTACAATAGAAATTGCGGGTGGATTTACAAACTACTCTTAAAAATAATGTATACGTATTTTTCCTCCGTCTGTTGCTAAGAACGAGGAACAAAAGCGGTTAAGATCTAGGTACNGTAAAAATAATGTATACGTATTTTTCCTCCGTCTGTTGCTAAGAACGAGGAACAAAAGCGGTTAAGATCTAGGTACGACGCAGTCCCGGCATGTAATGCGATATCACCTCTACGCACAGGGAAGTGAACTGGCGTGTAATCTTGGTATTGCATTGTGGAACAATGGAATTTCAAGTGGTGATCTTGTCGTTTTATTATTGAAAAGTAGTGTGTTCTTGTTTTGCATCTTGCGGTTGGCAAATTTTCAAATACAGTAGTCTTAGAAGGGGGACGTTTATTGCTGTTCTGGCAGGTCCTCAGTCCTCAATCTGGCGGAAGTTTGTGGTATCTTCGTAAATAAACAACAGGAATTCGTTTAAACGTAACGGCAAGAAATCACACAGCGATAGAGGTGACGCAGAGCAGAGCCGAATCGTGCCAGACGCTGTCGCTGGTCGGCGGGTTTTCTCGGGGATCTCCCGTTTCCCCCGCCCTTTCATTCCTCAGTGCTCCCCTCTTTTCACCCTCACCGGCTCTCAAGTCCTCGATGTTAAGAGCAGCCCAAATCTCTTCACTCACTCACTCGGTCCGACTATCCTAATTTTTGTTTACCATGTTTTTTTTTATCACTCTGGGCGAATGCTGGAATGGTGTTTCTCTGAGCAACTGCTCCATCTCTAGCGGCCTCGTTGTAGACGAGACGTTCCCTACTTACCGACAAGAAATCGCCGATTTGTAACACGTTGCAACGCATATTTCACGTAACCTTTGGCATTACGCGCTGCTCTAACCCCACCCACCTCTCAACGGCCAATCACAGTAGTCCCCTTTCACCATAGAGGTAGGAATAATAGGAGATGTCATACTGTGACGTCACTGAAGCTGCATTTTCGTCCATCACCATAGTGTGACGCCCAAAACATTGAAAATGTTGATGCAGGTGTTTGTTTTAAATGCATGCAAAATGCGGAAGTTTTTAAACAAATAACAACCACTGAAGCTAAACTTTCAGGCTAAATATCAACATGTTCTGATACAATAGTTCTTTTTTAATTTTGACACGTTAGGTTTCCAATGTTTTGGGTGCCACAACATGGCAGGCAGGCTTCAACATTTTATCACGCACATCAACAGACAATGCCACCCCTTGCCGTTCACGAGTGCACTGCAGGCTGAAATCAGGCCACGGTGAGCGAGATAAACAATGCGCGGCTCGCAAGGGGTCCCCCGGCCCGGAGCCGAAATTAACACCCCTCAGCCTGCCGGCTAAGTTTAGCAGCGCGGAAACTATTTCGGAGGAGCGCGCGAAAGAAGAACACGCTCCGAGCCAGCCTCCAACCGCAGGCTTTACACGAGGTATAGTTGCTTCACATCTAGTTGAACACATATCAGAGCTCTCCTTAGTTTCTCCTTACAGCTCAATGCGTATCCTTTCGCCGCATGTAACGATTAACACTGTCGCAGGCTCAGTAATTATATATTTAAAAAAAAATTAATACGTAGAGCAAGTGAAACTGTTCAGCTGTTTACAACACAAAAATTTTACTTTTACAAACTCTTGCTTTGATATAAACCAATTTTCGAACCTTAGAATTTAAANTGTTTACAACACAAAAATTTTACTTTTACAAACTCTTGCTTTGATATAAACCAATTTTCGAACCTTAGAATTTAAATATCACTATTTTATTAATACTTTGAGTCCTGCGTTTTGGCCATTTCGGCACAGAAGCGAGGGAGCGATAAGGGCGACCCCAACCCGCGTAACCTATCGCCTCGGCGCNTGTTTACAACACAAAAATTTTACTTTTACAAACTCTTGCTTTGATATAAACCAATTTTCGAACCTTAGAATTTAAACATCACTATTTTATTAATACGTTGAGTCCTGCGGTTTTGGCCATTTCGGCACAGAAGCGAGGGAGCGATAAGGGCGACCCCAACCCGCGTAACCTATCGCCTCGGCGCATCTACGCACAAGATTCCAAGTAATGGTTTGCAGTGTTCCCGTCGTATTGCTGTAACGATCATTTTATTAGTCCAAAATATGTAGCAAGTTCAGTACATGTCCCTATAATAGTTTAGAAGGTTTTGTATCAGTACATTTCAAGATAATGCAATGTGAAAATTCAGTTTTTAGCTATGTTGGAGAGTTCGGAAATAGTGTTTGTAATATGCGTGGTGTTTTGAAAGCAGTATTTATACATCATTTAGAGTGTATTTTTATTTTATAGATCAGTACATAAGACGCACATTAAGTGGTTTTGTAAAAAAAAAAAGTATATCAAACACTCTGCATCGCATTTCAAGCTAATCCTCTTTTAAGAGACAAAAACACTTTTCATTCAAACCCAACACTACTGTGGTCTAATTCCAATCTGTGTTAATGATTTTATATACATGATGATTAAAACACTGAGAACGCGCAGTGTTAAACACGGACAAGGAATTGAACATTTTACGAGAGGGTACCCAAGTCTGGGAATGCGAGGTTTAACCGTATTGTGGACTTCGGACGTAGAACGCGTGGTTAGCTAGAAATTTAATTAGCAATACACTTCCACCGACCCAACAAGAGCATGGGATCGTATATTACGAAAGGGTCGAATTGTTGACCTCCAGCTTCATTAATAAAACGTGCGCCGGAGGTGCAGAGGTCTGCGCACACGGACGAAGGCGCTTGGTTGTGTGCCGAGTATTTCAACAGCGGGCATGCATTCACGCGATAAGATCTTCCTTTGATGTTACCGGCGTCGTGTACACCTTATTCTTCGCAGTTACCGAAACAAGATAATAGAGGGGTGAGAGATCAGGTGAGCGTTGCTGCCTAGGAACAGGCCTCCTCCTGCAGGAGAGCTATGACGCGTAAAGAGTTCACCAATCTTGCGTTGATGCCTTATGGGTCGCGTATCTTCAGAAACCTACAAACAACTTGTACCCAACTTTGTCGCCCCACTATATGTCTTAATAATAAATAATCTACGACTACCTAATCGTTCATAAACAATATTTGCTAAACAAAATAAACCAGAAGAACATAAACCATGACCAATTATCATGATAACAGAACCAAAACACCCCAACAATTCATAGTTATAATAACACCTAAAACCAAACTCATATGAATAACTTAAGAATAAGCAATTAATGACTTTAAATCACTTTGACGTGTACACACTAATCTAATAAATAAACCACCTAATAGTATAATACCAACTTACAAAAAATGAGCCAAACCGCTCATTTCCGATTAAGGGTTCCCTCTCGAAAAATTTTCAGTTAGTTTTCCTGTACAAAGTACTGCGCGTTGTCTTATTTTTAACAGACTGTATATCGTTACGTTCAGGAAACGTTTCTCAAAGACTGATTTTATATTTACTTATCTAAACCGAAAATCGGCTACAAAATGCATTACAAGTTAATACTTCCACCATGCCTCTTGTGACGAGATATTCCTCACGAAAACTGTGCTAATTACATACAAATTTATATGTATTAGAAAGTTTTGTTTTCCTTGATGTCGCATGATTTGCTGAAGAATTTAGTGGAACTGAATTACGAGTGAACTATTTGTCGTGGTGGTTTTGTGAATTCTGATTACGTACGTCAAAAAATATCAAATAAATTTCCTCATCCTCTAGAGCTGTACTGCGACTGTCCGCCCATACGAGAATACATCACCTTGCAGACGGATACTCCAGCAGGTTTGACATCTTCGTAGAGCAAATGGGCGAAGCAGAAGCGTACAATTGCTCTTCGCTACAGACTTTCCTTTATCTTAGAAACGCAATTTTCCTCGGTGGCGTCATCATTACGTAAAAGTAAATAAAAAAATTGTTTTTAACCTGCAAGAGAAATCCCTGGAACAGCATTGTTTCGAAATGGAAAGAAATTCAGCTCGAAGCTAGCAAGACCACGTAAATGGCTGCTACTACGGTATGCATCGAAACAGCGCTCTCAATCATCCGACGGCTGGTCGTTTTGGCGGAATCTTGCCATTCGCGTGCGACAGAAACGNGATCGAAACAGCGCTCTCAATCATCCGACGGCTGGTCGTTTTGGCGGAATCTTGCCATTCGCGTGCGACAGAAACGTTATCGCTGGTGCTTTATTACAAATGAATAAATACCACGTGAACACGTTTCAGTGCGGTGATTCGAGTGCAGTGGATCGATGGACGGCCACTCTAATGATAGCAATGTTCTGTTTGCGGACACGAATTTATGAGACGTAATTCACACTTGGAAAAATTCCACCGGCGGACTGCAGACGATACAGAATATACTAGGAATGTCGCATTTAGTCTTGAACATATTAAGTTACCTATGCCAACGTGTGGCCAATTAGTCCAGTGGTCGAAACGCCTCAGTGGTTGGCAAAATGTCCCGGGTTTGATTACTGACTGAGTTCAAGACTCTCTCAGCGCAGAAAACAATGCTAAACCAAAGCAGACTCATCGTTTCCGAAACATAATTTTGCCATTTTGAAAAAAAAAAAAAAAAAAAATTGAAATATAGATTATGTATTCCACACATTTATCGTTTTAAAATGCGAATTCTGAAGTTAATGTTCTACATATATGTAATTTGTTAATTACTATTGACCGAAGAAGTCAACGGACTGAGAGTAATGATAATTGTTAAGCAACGAATGGGTGATTAAACGGCTTAGAGCCTACTGTTATGAAGACGTTCAACTGCACAACCATGCCACTAAAACACTACCTTTCAACTTTTTAGGCGAAGAGGACGCTTTAGAACTTTTCTTTTAAATTAAAAATGTTAGTTTATCATAAGTCCGCTACGTTTGTAACCTTATTTTTCTGTCAACTAACGCGTTATCGATTGGCTCAACTGTAGCACGATAAGAGAAAATGAACATCCTGGAAAACCAGCTACCATGGCCAAAGTCTCTAAGGCGTTATATTTCTACAATGTGGTTCCAGGTTCGAATCTTGGATAAGCCATGTTTCATGTTAGCCGTACCTCGCCCTCATTTAGCATCCCGGCGTGTTAAATAACGTAAAAAATGATATACAACTCAGATATAACTACAATGAAGCCACCATTCAAGTATTTTTACCGCTATGTAAAACGCGCCTAAACTGCATTCACAAACGTAGAACGCTGGTAAACTATTACTTGAAACACTGATTTTTCAGGCATTGTCCACTTTAGAATCGGTGAATGTTTGCTTTTAAATTGTGTGTACGAGATTGAAAAATAAGATTTATTATAGGTTGTTCACGGTAAAGTGAGCACTTTCGAGGCCTTAGTTATTTTTTTCCTTTCAGCCATCTTTTATACTCAAACCACTTTTGAAATAAATATTGTCATGTAAGTAATAAACGAAGTGTGTATATTCCACCGCACTCGGAAGTTAACATCTAAGACCAAAATAAAATATTTTGATTGACTATTATTCCAAATAAGAGGGATTTCAAAAGTGAGTCGCCATTTTCCCTACTTTACCAGACTGGACAAGACTATGCCAAGGTGGCTTTAAATATGTATTATTCATACATATTGCACTAAGGAGAGTCAAATATAGGCAGTGTTAAAAGTGCCGTACACCATGTCACCCAATAAAACTGCGAATTTTCGAAAACTCACTAACTGCAAACAAATTCAGCTTAATTTTTAAAATTAAACCATCACACGATAATATAATAAGCTACTCACAAACTCAAATTAATTCTAATAGGTATAATTAACCTCCGAAAATAGCACAAATATTTAGATTAAGTAAAATTCTGCAACATAACGCTTTACCTTACATAATAGGTGTGGGAAAAGGAACGAGCAATGCAGCTATGCGAGATTCTTTCCTTCATGCCGATTTGGCTGTTCTTATAGAGGTATTTCACAGTGGTAAGTCAACCGCCACGTTTCTTGGACAGCTTCAACATCCTGGACACCCACAAAACTATCGAGGCAGGAGGCACGCTCTACTCTAATTAGCCTGGAGGCTGGACAGCCAGCAGGCTATTAGCAGGCTAATTGAAACTTGCAAGTAGTCATTGTAAGGAAATGAGGCCACTGTAACGAGACGAGCACGCACACCGCAATGTGCACCCTATAACGAACATGTAAGGTAATTTATCCGCAAGTTCATCTCGTCACGGAATAATTTAAGCGGTTGAACAATCCTTGCACGCCACGGACATCTATTCCCGTAAAGTTTTTCTTTCGTTCTACAATTTCTGTTCCAAGCTGTTTCCCGAGCAGACATATACATTTTTCTTTCCGACCACTGTTCATAATAAAAGGGTTGTAAGACATTGTTATATGCCAAATGGTTAAGGAGTGCTGCACTAGCATTTGCAACAAAATAAAACATTCGCTATTTCCTGTGTGTAATCAGTTTCCACTGCGAAAAAAAGTAATATACTGCTCACAAAAAGTTTGGCATATATCAGAATTCAGGATGGAAAAAAAAAACACAATACTCGTTGACATCATCCCACTGCGAAACAAACAGAAGGCATAAACAGAAAAACACCGTAAACAAAGGAATCTCATCCGTTTCAATATAAAAAAAGGTCTTCTCAGATGCACTGACAAACGTCAATAACGTGCAGGACCTCCACGATTCCTGAGGCACGCTAGTATCAGACGAGGCATGCCACAAACAAGACCATTAAGCATGTCCTGAGGCAAATTGTCCCATTCCCGATTGCAGCTATTTGTACGACGTGAATGGTCATTGATGGATGTGCGTGGTTTCCAATCCCTGGTTTGAGGAAGGACAACTTCTATAGTTCATTTTTCGGATCCTAGAGGGGAACATGTTAAACTTGTTGAGAGCAGTGTATTTGCAGCTGTGCATAGTGTGTCTGGCACGTGGCGAGCATTCTGCAAACACTATCGTACCATAGAGTAGTTAAGATAAAGAACTGTTCATTCCGCGAGCCCATACTGCACACACCAGCAAGATGGCGTCACTGACCAGCAGCATGTCGGAACGCCGTGTGTGCGCCTTCTACTACGCAGCGTTCCTTGGACGGCCACCAATCCAAGTTCTGATCACGCCCTATGTTATTGAACCACGGTGATCAGAAGACTACCAGGTTACCAGTACGGTACGGCCGTTGACACCCCGTCCACCTATCGGCGTCTGGTAACCTACTTGCAAGCCGACAGGCCGAAACAAATACGGAACCTTCCGCAGCACGCAGTAGCCAATCACAGGAAAGTAACCACCGCGCAATGTGTGTATTTATCTTCCCTGTGACCGTGCGTATAAAAAAGACCTCGCCGCACACAATCATTCTAAAGGAGCTGCCGGCGTCTTTCAAAAACAGGAAAATATGAATGTCGCTTGGCACACAAGGTGCTAAACGTGTGTCCACGATTTGCTCTCAAATATGCTTTACAGCAACGAATCTACGATGCGCTCATACGTTCTAAAAACAGCGGGTATACCAAACGTACTCATCTTATGTAAATACTGGTCATCGAAGCTCGTCTTCGCCGTCGACTTGGCTGGGGCTTGTACAAAATAGAATTATACACAAAAGTAAGAAATGATTTTGATTTATAACACGTAAATACAATTCTCTGTTGCCTCTTCTGTTTTCGACACATTACCTTATAACATGTGTCGTCGCTCAAGACCCGCCAGGATCTCTCCACTCTTTATAAACTGCAGAGCCCAATACAGGAATCTGACAGCGGCGTGTGGTGAACTGTTGCAAGGTAAGCTGTGTTTTGTTCTGTGCTATACCTAATAGCTTGCTAGTTTACACATAGGTTACTTAACCGCAGTAGTACAGTTGACGTCACAGCACGTGTGCAATGTGTGCTTCGCCGCTCTCTCGTGAGTGGTCGCATTACATTCCGTTTCTCCCGGCTCCACTCTGGTTACTGATTCCTGCTTCGTGAGCCGAGTGTGTACAGTACTAAGTAAACACCAGTTTACCTTGCAACACTTCACCACATGCCACTGGAATCTGAATACAGGTTAACGATATGAATGAAGCACTGCTAGAACCGATCCGATGGTACACTGTGTTCAATAAGATTGTGGGTTTAAAAAAAAAAAGTATCTGAAGGGACTTACGTGAAATTAGTCTCCCAGTCTCCGGCCTAGCTCCTTTGAGAATCGCATCCAGTCTGCAATATCAACACGCCCCAGGTTACTCGCCACAGAATGATAGTTGGGGAGGAATGGCAGAGGTATTCCCAGCACTACCTCTAGAAAGTAATATGAGCGACCTTTGTTCCAAGGCGCAGATCCAGAAGAACAGTCGCCCTTCTTTTGTTTGTCTCGCCGAAACTCGGCACTTCCCCGTTCGCCGCTCCAGATTTCGCTCCCGAAGCGGAATGGCAAGGGTGGAAAATGTTGGGAGGGGTTTGAGGGGTGGCATTTTATTGCTCCTCCCAACCATAATTCTCTTAGCTTTTTTTTTACACAGGGCGCCGCGTCAGAAAAGATACGTTTGGGGCGTCGCGGCGCCTTTTAAAAACTTTTCCTCCAACAGCCGCGGGGGCGAGAGTCAAAACTTCTATCCCTTTGTCTCCTCCAAACTCACCTCCCTTTCCCTACAATTCTCCTTGCTGTCTGTAAGAGATACTCTCGTCGTGCCGCCGAGGGCGCGGTCTCTGGAGAAGAGACGAAAACACGTTTATCTCGTCTCGTCTGGGCGAGTAGGGGGTGTGGGGGCGAAGGTTCGTGTGCCTCGACCCTACAAGGCGCTGATGAAATCAATTGATCTTCCCTTTGCCCAGGGGACTAGCGCCTGCAGGCCGCGGTTCGACCACGGGTGTCGAGACTGGAGGTATTCCCAGAGGAAGCGTGTGCGATAGGAAAGACAAGTAGAAATGTTTGCTGGCACGAACGAGAGAGAGAGACAGAGAGAGACAGAGAGACACAGAGAGAGAGACAGAGAGACACAGAGAGAGAGACAGAGAGAGACAGAGAGAGAGACAGAGAGAGACAGAGAGAGACAGAGAGAAACAGAGAGAGACAGAGAGAGACAGAGAGAGACAGAGAGACTAGAGTAAACACTTGGTAGGCCGCCGTCCACACGGCCAGGTATTTGTTAACTTGCGAAACTGCTTAACGTATGATATATATGAGCGTTTAAATTGACTGTATCCACTTATTAAAATATGCCTTAAAGATTTAAAAAAAACACCAGAAAATGAGCAACAAAAATCTAGGAACTATAGAAAAACTCATCAGGCATGTTCTATTGTCTGCTACGTTCTTCTATATTTTCTAGGTTTTGGGAGCAATCTTCTGGTATGTGGTTTTTATTTTGGTTACAATGTGTTTGTTGTTTTACGACTGTTGATACGGACTATCTAACTGCTCACGGAAATCTTAACGTATACGCAACTATTCACACACGAAACAAACGCCCGATTACGACGACTGAGAAATGGAGCCAGCAGAACATAAAAAAATATTAAAAACCTGGATCTGAAGTGATACTTTCAGCGATGAAAAATAAATAACAGGCGTTTTAGACAGCCGCAATACACATATTAGAACTGGTTCGCTGTTGAGTACTCCTGACATACATGTTCAGCTTCTACATTCTGTCATTTATATATTCTTCCTTCATGCCTACTGACTAATGGCACATGCGTGAAAATGCAAAAATTATAATTACTTCGAACAGAAATATTTTACTATATACGTCTATTCTCAATCTAATTCGAGCCAATTTACGTCGCCTCTAACTTTGAAGATTACGTTTTTTGTTAAGACGTTAATACTGAAAAACTAATTTTCACAACTAACTGAAGTAAACCAGTCAAAATTCTCATTAAACTCTGTGCAGTAACAAGCATTTTATAAAGAAAAATTAATTTTAAAAATGCTTAGCTAACCGAGTGTCCTTAATAACCGGGCATATACGAAACTAGGAGGGACAGCTGTATTTAACTTCACTACTCACCATCCACCCGGGATCATAGCTTAAAAATCGAAGGTTTCAGCACGACACGCAAGTTAAATGCCCGGCGCGTACAGGCAATGTGCTAAATGCGTCGTCCAGCGCCGCTCCTCATGTTTCTTCCATTATTATGTTTATTTAGGTGATGGTTTTTGAGTGCCTTTGAAAAGCGACAAGGCCTTAGTAGGGGAACACGATGCATTCAAGTCCGGGGAAGGAATTGCCCGGGGACATGTACGAGTATCAAGGAACCATCCCAGCACTCGCCTGGAGTGATTTCGGAAAACCCTGGAAAGCTAAAACCAGGATAGCCGACCGGGAAACGAAGCCAGGTCCTTCCGAATGTGGGTCCGGTGTTTTTATCACTGCGCCACCTAGGTTTGGCAGGTGTGTTCCGTTATCGCATTAACAAACTTACATGTACAGTGTATTCGCGGATTCTTAGCAATATGTTAATAATAAGTTGGAAGAAACCGTGAAAGGACTATACGAGGGTTCCCTAATGAAAATCAAACACTAAACAATAACAATCCTAAAAAAAATTCGGACACAAACAACTAACCAGCACCGATGATATGGGGCTGTGACATTATATCAGATGTAACGCAATTTAAAAGGAAATTAACTTCTGTGAATTATTTCCTCACAAAGTTGCTCATGCGAACGACGACAAAAATGTCTCCATTATTTGCCGTAGATAAATTCCTCGTGGTTATTTGAGCTTCTCTTTTTTTTAATCTGAAAGCAGTGATCTGTGGGTGTTCCGTGAAATGAAATTCCTCCCTCTAAAAGTTGGACAACAGCGAACGACGCAAAATGTATGTCAGCCCATTTCTGTTGATTAAGTTTACAAAACATGTCCGATTTGTGGCAAGGTGCAACTGCGAAATGAAATTGTGGCGGAAATATGAAGCAAAGACTCCGCTATATACTGACGCAATAGAAGCACGCCGATATATATGTACATAATATATATGTAGGTATGTGGTTTTTTTTCCTCAAGAATTGAATAGGGGTTTCTTCGTCAGGGATAAGTAAATAATAGTTTGCTTAACAGTGAAAAGGAAGATGTTTGCTTGCTATAGTCCATTCGCGGTTACTTCCAATTTTTCTGAAGCCCTGCTAAGTTCTACTTCTAGGATATTTCTTCGCCGCATGCCAACAAAGCATAACGTAGTCTAAAATATTGCACCAAAGGGACCACGCACTGCATTCGTATGCACTCAGTTACATAATATTTTACATAAGCACTATTTCTTACTAGCCATTACGAATACACCTATATTCTCCCTGTTTTTATTAGTACTAATTATAAATAGAATATCAAAATTTATAGATAAAATATTAAGTTAAAATTTGATTTAACCGAAAAAAAAAAGGTCATTTTATGTTATTTTATATAAACACAATAATAAAACGTTTGTGATACAAACCATTATTAGGAAACAAGTAAACACATCATACATGGGGTGAGATATCAAATGTTTAATTCAAAATGTGTGAACGAACCGCGAATAGACTTTACTTGTCACTCCGATGGATGTTTACAATAAAATATTTTCCTATTTTACAACCTTCACTAGCATCAAAGAATCGTTCAGTGATGTAAAACTTGTAGCTCTTTATGCTTTTTGCTCACCGATTACATATACTAAATCGCATGTGAGTTCGGCACTCTTTGTTAGCAGTTTTTGTGGAACCAGAGGCGAGGAAATGACAGAGAAGGAAGCGAGTGGGGAAGTGAAGGATGGGCGGAGTGAAGCGGAGAGATTTGGGCGGCTCTTAACATCCAAGGTCTTGACAGCCGATGAGGGCGAAGCGAGGTGAGCATGTAGCAGCGCCGGAATGCAAGGTTGGGGGAAACGGGAGATCCCCGAGAAAACCCGTCGACCAACGTCATCGTCTGGCACGATTCCCACATGCGAAAAGCCGGGAGCGACCCCACCGAGAATCGAACCAGGCTCGCCTTGGTGGGAGGCGAGTGGTCTGACCACCGGAAGTGAAGTAAAGTGTGAGACGTGACGTCATAGCGGGAAAGAAAGTATCGGCCACAGATTCAAGAACATAGTTTTGTAATCGTTCTTATCGTCAGCCAGTCTGTCAACTTCCCGTCGTCTGCGATGTCCTTTGTACCACCCGAGTGTATACAGCTCCGGGTTGATAATTTGATGGCCTCTCAAGTGCTTTTAATCACTAGCAATGAAAAATTATGTAGACGTTTAATGCCGGACGGTCGTAAAAATGTCCAGAAGAGGAATGTAGAATGTTAACTTGCGAAAGAGTTTCTGGTATGTCTCAGCAGCTGGATGGGGGGAGGGGGGAAGGGTTATCTTTATAGCCTCGTGTTATTGGTTCAGTAACTTATTCCCAGATCGTACTGTACCACACGATGTTCCGACATTCCTGATGCTGTGTTGCACTTCAACTTGTGATTTTTCAGAGCGAAGACCATCAAACGTAAAACGCATTTTACAGTTGCTAGAAAAAACAATAACGATTTGTACAAACTGGCTTATTCGGAAGAGANCCCCGGCTGCGCCGCTTTGATGTCTAAAGAAGCAATTATATATTTGTTAGTGACATAAAAGTGAAAAATTTTATAATAGGGCCTATTAAACAGGAATTATTCAGTGAAACACAGTGTATTTTACAAATGTCAAATTTTTTTGTTAAAACGAATGAAAACAAAAACAAGAAATTTACTGTCTGATGCTCTACAAATGCTAAAACTATAAACTATTGTGAGACTAGAAACAGTGGGGTAAAAATAAACAAAACTTCAAAACAAAATTTTTAAGTATTCTGACTAAGAGACAAACCAATACAATCACTAGAATAAATAAAATTATTCTATTTCATTAATTTTTTTTTCAGTCTGATAATTTAAAAAATATTTCTTTTTGGTTTAGTTTTTTCTACCCCACTGTTTATAATCACCCCATGTTACGGTATTACAGGAGGAGTGATTTCATTGCAAATTTTCTCCGACATTTTAAGTTATATTCCTCGTACAAAACGGAGACTGACCTATTAAACTGTGAATGCCATTTTAATGGAGACTTTGTCAACATCAGTTTACCTGGAGGGATGATTTAAAGAGACTTTTAAAATCTGCAGCACGATTCTATGTAACCACAATCAGCACCACATGCACCACAATCAGCACCACATGCACCACAATCAGCACCACATGCACAACAATCAGCACCACATGCACCACAATCAGCACCACATGCACCACAATCAGCACTACATGCACAACAATCATCACCACATGCACCACAACCAGCACCACATGCACAACAATCAGCACCACATGCACCACAATCAGCACCACATGCACAACAATCAGCACCACATGCACAACAATCAGCACCACATGCACCACAATCAGCACCGCACGCACCACAAGATAGCAGTGGTAACATACATATTATTAAGCAAGATGTTACTCTACCCAAATCCATGTATCCTGAAGATGAAGATATTTCCCACGAATCGCGACATGAAGGCCTATTTCCAAATACAGTGCACTGCATCATCACAGGATTATCAAATTGTGGGAAAACATGCGTTCTACTGAGTCTGCTGGAAGAACCGAACGGCATTTGGTTAGAGAATGTGTACTTATAATATTCAAAATTGCTCTAACAACCGAAATACCAGCGATTGACACGAATACTGCAGGCCGTGGAAGGCGTGAGTTATTTCCCCTGCAGCAAAAAACGAGAATGTGGTGCATCCGAACGAAGAATTGGCAAACTCGATATTTGTCTTCGATGACGTTGCCTGCGATAAACAAACTTGTATACAAGAATACTTTAGCATGGGACAGCACGCGAAGGTGGACTGTGTGTACCTCGGCCAGACTTATTCTCGCATACCCCAACAGCTGCTCCGCGACAATGCAAACATGTTGGTGCTGTTTCGCATGGACAATACGAATTTGCGGCACCTTTACGATAATCACATCATTACGTACATGATACTATCAGATTTCAAGAGTCTGTGTGCCTTGTGCTGGAAAGAGAAGTATGGGTTTCTTACTATCGTTAAAGACTGGCCCCTATATATTGGGAGGTACAGGCGTGGGTTCGATCGATTCATCGCCGACCGTCGAGAATGAGTTACAGAATATCAAAATTCGGGCAAAGTAGACTCAAACTGCGTCTTCACAGAGACGAATATGGAGGTTGTCTCGAACCAAGAAACGATGGAAGTTGTGATGCTGGTAGATGAATAATTCGAAATGTTGGCGAACCCGAACGATCAGAGGTTGCTGCTACTAAACATTTCGTCCTCGAAACTGGTAACGGCATCATCTCGAAACTGCGCAGTATGTTGACCGAAAAAAAAAAAACATTATTTCAAAACTTTCTGTCCGAGCTCGGGGTGAAGATGGAGCGTGTGAAGACGGAGATCGTCCGCGATATGGTGGCCATGGACGAGCACGTGACGAGTGTTCAATGCCGAATTATCGGCAGATTGAATGTGGCATCTGCGCAAAATGAAGAGAATATGAAAAACCTGGAAGAATATATCAAACGGACATTCACTACCTTGATTTCCCACCTAGCCAATGAAACAGATATTCAAAATTACAGCAGGAATAATTTGGATGTCTGCAGCGAACGCCTGGGCAAGATCAAGAGTATTTTTCCGGAGACCCAAAACTAAACCTATAAAAGTGAACAACCGTAAAATTTTTAATTGAGTGCGATGTCGGACATTGCCAGCGACCTGCATAGGTCGATACCGTCCGTTCGCTCGAAGTATTTGCTCTCCAAGAGGGCCAAAATTTCACGCGACCTTATAAATGAAGAGAATTTTAAGCCCATTACTCGTCGTCTCGATGTACTCAGGGAGAGCAATGGAGCACCTGTAGCCGTGAAGACATAAATCAACGATACTGCGGAGTCTTCGAAGAAGCGAAAACATGATGATGTACAGACAGATCGGGACGATGGAACGGATACGGATTTGCCACACAAGGAAAAAGTACGGAAGAGAGTTTTCAAACCCAATACTTTGGTTCGCTGGTACCTACGATCGTACACATCTCGCAATAATGATACGACATACGGTGTATACAGGAATAATGATAAATGGTTCCTCGGTGCTGATGAAATAGAGTTTCTATCAGGTGGGATCATCCTAATTGACAATTGCAAGACACGTAGAACCCCCAGGCTATATGAACTTCTTTTTCGCAGGGAGCCCAGAGAGTTTACATAATCCGACCTGTTGTAATACAAGACTTTGCTCGAACTCACACATGCACTTTACCAAGATAACGCTCATGAGACAGGTGTTTATAAGGACGAAGATCACGAAAAAATCGACATTCTCGCAGACCTCTTTAGCCACCTAGCACTGAAAAGCGGCGAAGGTTTAAAGTAGATTGACGACAACAACAAGAACACCGACTACGTATTCTGGGACGACCATAACGAGCTGGTCGATAGACTGCAGCTACTGCTCGCTTCGCAAAGGGTTGGAAATTACTCCCACAATAACGAGATAATTTCAATCGTCGAAGAACTTAAGGAGGGAGGCTACATCGAATTAGTCGGTTGGGAATCGCCAATGAACAGCACGCATCTGCGAGTCGCAACTACCGCCGCCGCAAAGTCGCGATATGTGGGATGAACGGTCTATTTCAAGTCGACCTCGTCGAGATGATTATCATATGCTCGGGCCAACAAGGGCTACAAATACATTTTCACAGTCATCGATACACATGGCAAATTCGCCCGGGCCAGACCTGTCAAGTTGAATAATGCACATGATGTCATTAAGGCCATGGCTCACGTATCGCGCGAAGGACGCAAACCGACTAATCTACAAACCGACCAGGGCAAGGAATTCTACAATGCGAAATTCAAGGCCCTGATGAAAAAAACATAACATAAATCATTATTCCACATACAACAATCTCAAAGCTTCTATCGTCGAGCGTTTTCACATGACTCTGAAGTGAAAAATGTGGAGGCATTTCGCTGCGAATGGGAGCTACAAGTGGATGACACTACTGCCGAAACTTGTCCGCAAATATAATTTTACCGTTCATTCTACCACCCGCATAAAGCCCGAAGACGTCAAGGACGACTCGTTGCTTCGAACCTCGTACACTGACGTGAAAAGTAGTGACCCACGCAAGCCTAAAACCGAGATTGGCGATCTGGTGCACATCTCCAAACAGAGAGGCATCTTCGATAAAGGATTCACTGCGAATTGGAGCCTCGAACTCTTTCGTGTGCGACAAATACGCAACTATGCTCCGAAGACCTACTTTCTCGAGGATCTGAATAATGTTCCCATCCATGGTGGTTTCTGCGCAGAGGAGATCCAGCCTACAAAGTTTCCAAATGTGTGTTTGTTCGAGAAAGTGCTGAAACGACGTAAGAGAAGGATGTGCGTCAAGTGGTGGGGTTTTCCTGCCCGCTTCAATTTCTGGGTCGCTGAAGCGGACATCGAGCGGTAAACACCGAAGATTGCAATTAATGTACCATTGTATATGCGTTTTCTCATTTTGTACATTGCCAACTAAAAAAAAAAAATAAAAGTTCCAAAAAAAATATGTTGCCTTTTATTTATCATAAAAAATCCTCCGCTTTATATAAAAATAATTTCACATAAAAATACCTGCATTTAAGAATAAATCAAAAAAATTAAATATGACGATTTACATAACCTACTACACCATTCGGTACATGTCGATAGCACTCTTGTCGATAAAAATATGTCGCTAGTCGTTGAAACATGTTACCGGTGTGATGTAGTGATTGATACTAAAAGCAAATAGACAGTAGCTATGGTATCGCGTGGAAGGGATCGAGCGAATACGAGTAATCGACTAATTATATAACTAATAAAAAAAATTGGAAAAGGTGGTGGTGGATGGACCTCTAAAAATAAAAGTTTTTTTTTTTAATAAATCTTTTAATAACAACATTTTAAAATAAGTTTTTTTAATATTTTTTTTTTTTAGGTTTTTGTAAAGTTTTGGATTCTTAGGAATTTCTTTGGGTTTAAGGTTATCCAAGATTACAGGCATAGGGTCAAGGTCAAGGGTTAAGGTCGAGGCCAATGTCATCGACATCCAAGATGACGGTTGGGTGACGTCACAACATGACGGCCGGCCGAAGCCTGGCGCCTGTGCCGGGTACCAGTTTTGTCCCATATAAAATGTATTGTCTCCTGACGCAGATAATCATTCTACCTACGAGTACTATTCACTGGCATGAAAAAAATTGTAGACGGCATATTTTCTTACGCAACAGCCTGTCGAAATCGCAATTTCATGTTTTTTAGGACATACATGTAATAAAATGTAACTCACTTACCGAAATTAGGTAACTCACATTCAAATCAAGACACTATGAGATACTTAAGGAATCTTTAAAACCGTGCAATGAAACGTTTTCTCAGTTTTTTTAAAAATTGCTTAAAATAAAGCAGTCTATGATTTTATGAAAAATAATTTTACCTAAGCATGCCTTAAAATTTATTAAGACATGAACTCTCAGTCGCTCTTGTTAAATTTTTTGTAAATGATTTTAATTTTATTAATACGTCTTAAAAACACAAAAATTGTGATTTTGACAAACCATAATGCAAAAACTATAGGTTCTAACAACGTTTCATGTCAGGATAAAGTGATTATAATTAATGACTACAAGTTCAATAATGTTTCATATAAATATAAAATAATGAATTTTTTGGTGACCACCCTTAAATCACTAACCAAATATTACCAGCCCCAAGATATTTATAGAGCTGGCGACTTTAATGCTTGTGAAGGGCTACAGACAGAATAAGCCAACTCTTGTGACGAGTTCAATGAATATCAGACTAATCTGTTTTACGAATACCGGTAAAGTAAGTAATAATAAACAAGAACAAGAGGTTATCAGGAGAAAGAAATGTCGCACGACTTCCCTTGCTAAACAGATCTCAAAAGAAGAAATTTTTCAATGATTTGAATGGTGTACACAGTTTCACAGACCCTGAAGAACATTATTTACAAGAAACGACGGTAACTAAGTCACGTTTGAAAAGTATGAGTCGCGCCTACGTTTTAGATGGAATGACATTGCGGAGTAGTAAGTTTTTTCCAGGACTTTCTGCCCGTCGAAACAACTGTAGATGGTTCCTACTCCCGTACACACCGGTTGACGGCCAATACACTTACCTCTTACTTCGCATGTGAATACACAATGAAACAATTTACATAATGCTAAGATCCGCCTAGATTGAAAACCAGCACGCCAAGAACGCATAGTAATTATTTGTTGACAGAAACAGTTTTTTTGAGCTGGTGTCTCTAAAGGGCACTTCATAATTAGCTGCACAGTCTAATTGCGGAAGATACTTTTTGCATCCAAGCGTAGGTGGAATGGTTGCTGCAACAACAGAAAATGCTTATTCGACACAGTGTGTTCTACTTCAGGATCTCAACGTAACGGTAAGTAAATTTTGCTCATAGTAATCCGATAATGTAATCACTACAGCTTTTTACGAGTAGAGCTCAGATTACCGAACGTTACAATCGCAGATAAGTAGTTACTCTCCTTGCTTGCGATCGTCTTTGCCCTGTAGGCGTGGTTCATCCAACCACTGACCAACTAGCTTCAAAAATATTTTTAACAACCAAAGAAAACTACATTTATTTCGTAGACTTCAATAAATCAACTGGAATCATTTATGACAAACTTGAAATATTTTTAATAAATGACAGATATTGAGCTATGTAAGAAAACTGTAAGGATCAGTCTATACCGAGCCACTTTAGAGGGAAAGTATCCTTGATATCTTGGAATTTCGTATTTACCTCCATAACTTAATTTTGGAGTCAAAATTTAAAAACCAAGCTAGTCAAGGCATAGGGAACATCTTAGCAGGTATTTCGAAATTCAACTTTTTGTGCATGATTAATTTCACATCTGTAATCGTAATCAAATATTACGTAATTTATTAATAATGTCAATCCCACATGAGAAAATCCCATTAATGAAACCGTACAAATTTCCAAATTTTGTAAAGTAGTCCTCTATGCCATGTTTAGCTTTGATTATTTTTATGCCTGGTCATAAATTTTTATTACGAAAATGTGTAAGAAAAATTAAAGGTAGAATGGGCACTACCCCATTCAACTTCAGTAGATTAACAATTATTTTCTGCAAAGTTCATGTATACGTTCTGTAACTACACTTCTTCTGCAGCACGTTCTTGAAACGAAGAAGGCGGGCTGGCACATAAATAACAGTGTTTTTAGTAATCCAGTCGCTAACCACTTCTTTCTACGTAGCACTGGGTTACCATCAAATGGTATTAAATATTATTAAACAGAGGACAAGGTGACAATGCGAATGCTGATCTCTTCCTTTTCAATTCCAGAAAGTGATTATGTAACATGCTAACAAACACTCACCTCATGGGCTTGAACAGTGACTCTTCGCTGTTGGAATACTCGATGATCAGCTTTATCTGAGTTCCGCCATCCTTCTGACCTGAAACAAACATTCAACGTACGTCACAGCGAGCATTGAAAATAAAGGCAAAAATTACATTGCTTGATTTCTTCGTCGATTACCAGGATTCCGAAAAATAATAGACAGCTTAACTGAAAGGAAAACTTGCTGTACATTCGATATATATATATATATATATATATATATATATAATAAGAGTTTTGTCTGTAATCTGTGATTGAGATTTACGGGAACATTGCAAAACTTATGTGAGGAAACGTTGTATCTTAATTTAATGGTCTGTACCTCCAAATGTATGCTTGTGACTTTGCAGATGAGCGTCTTCAGCGGTTTTATAAGGAAACGACGTGAGAAAAAAATATATCGCATTCCTGGAAAAGATAGTCCTGAGGAAGTACAAACGTTACCCAGCCCAACGATTCACTTAAAGAAAAAAAAACTGTGTTACACAACTGCATATTCACATGACAAAATTATAATATTGTCGTTTTGAGATAAATGACTCACTTGAATAATATAATTACGCCAAAGAAAATTAGCTACTTGAGTATTTCTGCATAATCACATAAAGAATCGCTTTTGCATTTTTTTTAACTGCTGAATGTAAGGCAATTTTTGTGAATACCAAATATTATTCTGTATAATGACTTTTGCTAACAGACAGTAGGCTAAATCAAGACAATGACTTTCAACTTCAATAATTAGTGGTTTTTTGTAAACGGTTTTGTTTGCATTATTGATGTGTTCAAAAACCATTAAAATTGTGATTCTGATATTTGTTTATGCAACAACTGTGAAACGTTTTTTAACCTGCGACAGATTACATCACATATAATGTCTGTCAGTTGAGCTGAGTGCAAAAATCATAAAATAACAATTCTTTTTTGCTTCCAGCAGCCTTACACGGAGATACCTAAGACGACGTGACGTCAACTACCACAAAATATAGATACCGAAATCATAGATTACTTTTGGGTTGTGTTGTATTTTACAGCTGAGTCACTATAAACTGAGCAATTCTGAAATCCACTCTGAATAAAATCTGTCTTTCCTTAACTGCATACATTTTAACGAACATTGAGACCGGCAACTCCCCAGTAAAATTGGAAACGATTTACGAAATATGGTTTTATATACTTTAATGCTGTATTTAAAAGCATGGCTTTTTAATTTGTGTACACGTAATTTAGTCAATTAATTTTCTGTGCATTATGAAAATAAGAGTAATAATTGGCACGTTGGTGAAACATTTACAATCTTTACAATAACAAAGTAATAATTAATCGAGGCATCAATAAAACGTTAAGGTCCGTGGCAGTGTTGATTTTACGTATGGGGGAAGGATAAACACGACAAAAAAAAACCAGGTCCTAATAATGTTTCCCAAAAGTACGGAATTAAACACAAACAATCTACAACAGGATAGTTGAGACCGGAAAGCCAGAACGGCGAAGACCGACAAATTACCCCGTGACGTAAGCTGCGCTCTGTAGGGCCACAGAGTTCACAACTGTCGCTGGTCACCCAGTGAACTCTACTGACCGTAGGCAGAAGTCGGTCCTGCAGTCGGTTTCCCGTCGTAATGGGAAGGAAGGCTTTACGCGTCCAAACATAGGGCAAGGACGCAATGAAGCATTTCCTGAAAGGCTCGGCAGTGGAAAGTTACCTTCAAGTAGTTTTTTTAACGAACTACTTACTGTCGTAAACTATAGTATACATGTTATAAGGAAACGTCATATCAATATGTATACATGAAAAGTCGTACAGAGACACCGCAGTTTTAAAAAAACTGTTTAAAAAAACCGCAGTCAGAAGACGTCTGAGTGGCTTATGCTAACGAGCAGTTCCGAAAGAACTTGTAACCTACTTTTCTTCCATTACGTGTACAGGTAAATGGTCTACAATATGATTGTAGATCGGAAAATACTGCCACAAAACTCTATTCATTCATCTGCGACTGCTTAGAGATTGTCCACGTCGGTAGCTCAAGTGTTTAGACCTACTGATCAATTATTTTTTATGTCGTATGCCAGCTTGTACGCTAAGTTTAAGTTTATAATATTAAAAACTTTTTTATCGTTTCAATGACATTCATATATTTCTTCAATGTTGAATAGGCGTTGTCATCGTAATGAAGGGATTAAGACACTTGCTCATAAAGGTATGACAGCAGTATAGATATTTTCATCTCAGAACAGAAACTGAACATTCTACAGTTTACAATAATTTTTTACTTTCAAGGCATATGGAAAGTCGCAATGAAAAATAACTTACTAAATTTAAAACCTTTCATTTAAAAGTAAGCCAGAAGTAAAAGACTAAAAATTCGCCATTTTAAAACGAACAAGTAATGCTGAAATTTTGCAGTTTAACTTTAACAGTTATAAGTAGGTCTCCACAAATACACGTTATTTTGTTGTTTCATGTGTGTGGCTGTCGTGACGGACTGTTTGAATATGTGAAGTAAAATAATATTTCGGCATTGCTGCTACTGACCTTGACTATTAATGTGTTTTATCTTCTAAAATCAGCCGATTCTTGTGTGTGTATGTTTATACCTTATGTGATTATAATTACGTATCCCAATTCTCTCTGTGTGTGTCAATGTAATAAATATTTGGCAATAATTGCTTCCGTAAAGGATAAATTATTACCTGTTTCCATGTATTTTCCTCTTTGCGTACAGTTGGCCTTTTTGATTTTTTTACTTAGTAGGTATATTTTATCCATCTTTCTGGAAAATAAAATCAGAGGGAGAAAGTAAATTTAAGTCTCGGATTCTATTATGTTGGTATTGCAACTTTCAGAACGATGTAATGCATCACTGCAAGAAAGTCAGCATCACATTGCCATAGACTAAAGATGAGGTAGAATGATTTTCGTATTATGTGCATTTGGTCTCGCGACGGTGTAGTGGTCAGACCACACGCCTCCCGCCTCGCCCTAGTTCAATTCCCAGAGGGGTATCTCGCGGATTTTGGCACGTGGGAATCGTGCCGGACGATATCGCTGGTCGGCGGGTTTTCTCAGGGATCTCAAGTTTTCCCCATCCTTGTATTCTGACGCTGCTCCACACTCACCTCACTTCACCCTCATCGGCCCTCAAGACTTTTATGTTAAGATACCCGCCAAAATCTCTCTACTCGACTCTTCTGCGCATGTCCCTCAACGAATTTCTGTAAGAACGGTCAAAATCACGAGTTAAAATAACGAGATACCGTTTGTTTACATTAGATTTTACATTTCGAATAACTTCATTACATCCTGGTAGCGTTAAAACTTGTCACAATCCGTGCACCAACATATAAAATAACTTATTCCGGTAAACAGTATGATGACCGTAGTCGTAGCCACGTTGATTCGACAGCCCTGTAGGAAAACAAGTATTTCAATGTTTGGGCAAGGTGTTTGTTTACTGCGCAGCTGGAACGCGCACTATAGGCCATATTCACTCTGCGCCAGACGCCGAGCACGACCGCAGAGGACCCAACTACATTACGAACAAAACCACCTGGAGTATCGCACAGTTACAGAGAAAATACAGGACGTAATCTGTTACTATAAATAATTTATCAACCAATTTGTCACATGGAAGGCCAATTCTCACAAACCACGGCCGGATCATCACCTGTCGAGACATTTGCCATTATAAACCAATCATCATGGCGGAAACTAGTTTCGACATAAACCTCCGCAAGAAAATCGTTGTCCGTATCTAAATACAGTTAAGCGTAAACACATTACTCACAGTAACGTTAGCAAAGAGTATTTTATAAGTAGTTTTAAGTTTTACCATTATATTGAAAAAAATAATGGTGTGCTTAAAAAGGTTTAAACTTATTAAGTTATTCAATAAGAATCAGCGAAGCAGGAAAAAATATTTATGCTCTTTTTAACTAATCTAGAGTGTCGTTTTCTTAACTCGCATACAGTTATCATTAGATACCAGACAATGTAAATTTTTATATGAGGTGGAACGACATGTATTGGGGAGAAAAAAAACGATCACTTGCTTATCCGTGAACCAGCGGTAGTTCAAATGTTCGTAGAAAGAAACGAGAGTAAAAGTAAACGCCCAGATATTGTGGATAAGAAATGACTTGAAAGATGTGTACAGCGTGAAGAACGGTTCGACATACGACAGTGGTTTACATAAACTAGTTCCTTCACAAGAACCACACGCAACAGGAGAAAAAGGCAATGTGATGACGGGAGACAGAAAAAAAATTTCGGAAAGGGCATGCCATTCTCCGAAACAAAAGATTTGTTAGTGGCTACAAAAAGCGTTTGGTTGATGCTTTCCAAGGCGAAATTTTGTTGCTGGTAAAAAACAGATTGGGGTGCCCAATAACAGGTATATTGACAAGTACCAACGCTATTAAGTGCTCATTAACACGTGTGTTTATTAATAATAAAATTATTGGCTGCCACCAAAACATTTAGATGGCAGCAATAGCATTAATGTCTTCCACCGTAATAAGATTTTGTTGCGACTGCAAAACTACATCCATCATATTATGTGCGTGCGCTCTGGCTGGCATTTGCGAAGTGGCCACCCTCTATCTGGCCACGACGCCATGTTTGTCCTCGTCCGTTTCATTGCATCAAGTTACGAACTTATTCATGAGGGATATTCTTAAGAACATCATTTATATCATTCTTTTTTTTCTTCTAAATAAGTAACCGTTAAACGTAAATGATTCTAGAAAAAACTTTCCATGAGGAGAAATGTGCAGGCCTTGTCGTGTGTGGCACATATTAGACATACATGCTCCAGATATTACTATAACGTCGGGCAAGGTGGCGCAACAGTAAAATACTGATATCACATGGAAGAGGTCCAGGGTTCGAGTCCCGCTCCTGGCGAGGTTCATTTTAGTTTTTAATTGCTGGTGACCACAAACGTAATTGTGTAATTTACACTAAATACTGGAATGACAAAAATCTTTTGTTGGTGCTACAAAATATTTTTCAATGTCTATATGTTGACACTGGAATCTGTGGCCACCGATAAAGTTTTGTTGGTCACCACAAAACCGGTTTTTTTTTTTTCAGTGTAAAGAGGCAGATGTGTATCGGAACGTCGAGCGTGGAGAAAGCAAACGTGACAATGTTAAAAAATATAATCTTGAAAGGCTCTGACAAAACATTTAATGCTGGTGACTGGTAGACTCTGATTGGCTATTCCCGACTCCATGCCAGTGATGGTGGTTGAATGGTGGTAGGTAAAATTCGCTAAGCTTTGTATTTCAATGGCTGTCGGACACATTGGCAATACACGTGACTACCCCCGGAGGCCAACAAGAAGGTATGTTGGTTGTGTAATGTAATATCATACTTAGAACAATTTTATGTCTGCTCTGCTAAATATAAAAACAGAGAATTACCACGCATTCGTTTTAAATCATAAAGTTACACTAAAAACGGGACCAAAACCGAACGGTGCACAAAAATGACTAACTTAAAATTCAAAAACTACACACATCAAACAAAACGAATCAAAATTAATTCGAACTTATATATAGCGTTTGGACATCATTAAAATACGTCCAGAGCAATATCGTTCCTAATTAAAAACGCTTCTCGAAAAGTTTGTATTCATTAGCAACTGAAAGATGAAAGCTGAATGAATCCAGTAAATTGATCCCCACAAGCGGCGATATTTAGCACATGCATACAAATAACTACAATTACCATTGCGGCTTGAAGTGTTCGTGAAGTGCAAAACCTGTGCTCCATCGCAGGCGAATTACTTGACAATCACAACCCATCTCTCGTAACCAGCAGTGCTACCGCCGTCAATCACGGCACAGCTCTTACCTCCGACATCAACGCGGTGACCGAAGACACCGACACACTACATGCGAAATTAATTAGCGCACTTGCAAACAACATTTCGACATGCTAGACATACATCACGACACAACATTCACTCCAGCCGGGAGGCTGGAGGGGAGCTTAACTTCCCCGCCGTAAACACGAAAACGTAATTGTACTTAAAATAGGCAACACCAAATAACTCGCCTAAATAAGGGCCCGGTGCCCAAAGCCCCACAGTACACAGCCCCTGCCGCCGACCCAATGACTTAAGAAAGTGTCAGGGTGCATTTTCTTCACAAACACCTAGTGAGTTATGGGAGTTTCGGCTTCCGGTCTCACAACACTAAATGCCATCCGGTGGCGTATGAGGGTTCGGTGACCGAAGGTAACTATGGAGAATAGACGGAGTCAGGGAGGAGAGATACAAAGCAACTTACCGATTCAAAAATGAGTCTTTTAAACAAGACGAGAGCCGACGTACATTCCGCTGGGGAAGGGATTGTGGCTGGCTACGAAGTCGCGTTGTTCTTGCACGGGCATCGTAAGAAATGGGAACCCTAGACAGTTCAAAAGACGAGACACCATTTCCCTTCCGCTTCCAGACTAGAGAGGTGAGTACGTTATATAAAGCACCACTTAAAAGAGCCAAATATACACCTGGAAAAGCTCTTTCCAGGAAAACTGGGCCGAGAGAGCCACCGAAGTCGGAAATCTCCGCGTGAATAAATAAACAGCTACAATGGGAAGGCAGGAATACTTGACTGGTGGAAATAACTTTGATTGCACTGCACGATGCGCAAATTGAGTGTGCGCCACGAGACGATGAAGAGATTATGGTGAATCAAATATTAGTGTAACTGGCGAAAGGAAATGTGAATACGTTTTAATTGGTGTTACTTATTGCATCTTCAATCATACGCACAGGTGAATACTGTTATCAGTAGAGTTGAGAGAGAATTATATTATATTAGTCTTAACTTTTTCTAGTGGAAAGAAAATTTAATTTTTGTTAAAAAAAATCTACCAAAAGTAATAAAAGTTGACAAGTATCACTAGTATGATTATGTTGCTTCTCGGCCAATGTACTCGTATTTTAAATGGGAGCAGTGTGGCTGTGGCTAGCGTTCTTCACCTCGACTCGGACGAGTTCGGCAATATTCGGCTCAACTCAGGGGGTTTTCGGAAGCTGTCGAACTTACCCGAAGGGGCTCGGCTGTTACGCCCACTAATTCTTCAAGAATATGTTTGTTTCTGGTAGCCATATTTTTTGTATAGGTATAGGGTTAGTCAAATCGTAAATCTGTATTTATTATCAGATTTTAAAAATTATTTTTAATTATAAATTATTTATTTTTTATATTGTGCCGAAATTATACATTGAGTATTGCGGAAACATGCAAAAGTATCTCATTCATTTACTACATTTTCAGCCCCCCTCTCTTGAAGACTTATTAATACACGAGGCTAGAATCTGAAAATAATTGACTGCCTCGACTGTTTTTTTTGTAGGTATAAGTATGCTACTCAGAATTTTTTAATGTGTGTGCGTATATATATATATGATTAAACCAAGCCCATCATACTAATAGCAGCCACACGCACGAGTATGTTATAATCATAGTATGGATCAGCTTTTATAGGCTTAATTGCTGTTAATTTAAATGCCTAGTGCCAGGCACTGAAGACTTGGAATGGAGAGGAGAGTTTTATCTCCCGTGCTCTTCTTGAACAACAATCCATCAGTCTTTCGCAACGTTTCCATAAATCCGCACCACAATAAGCACCACACACACCAATCAACACAAATCCACACACCAAACCACACACCAATACATACCAATCCACACAACACTCCACACCAATCCGCACCAATCCACACAACAATCGAAACGCCACTCCGCACCAATCCAAACAGCAATCCACACACCAATTTGCACCAATCCACGCACCAATTTGCACCAATCCACACACCAATTCGTATCAATCCACACACCAATCCACACATCAATAAATACCAATCCACACACCAATCCTCACCAATCCACACCAATCCTCACCAATCCTCACCAATCCACACCAATCCTTCGATCAATAACAATCCTTCGATCAATCACAATCCTTCTACTAATCACAATCCTTCGAACAATCCCAATCCTTCGAACAATCCCAATCCTTCGAACAATCCCAATCCTTCGAACAATCCTGCGATCAATCCTTCCTTTTGTCCCCCCCCCCCTTTTCCATATGTGTATAAATTACATTCGTTCATCAACTGTCTCCAAATTTGTACATGTCGACAGAATAAATGTTTTGTGTGCAGTCAACTATCGATACATTTTTATATTATAGTCTTTATTATCATTCTATATGTAGATCTTTCCGTTAACAGTCGAGTGCTCATAGCATCACTTTAAAGTTGTGAGGTAAAAAAGGCTGCGACACACAAAAATTAAAGAAACCAATTATTTTATTGTAATAATTTTTTGTTATTGTTTCGTAATTACAATTTAAGAATAAATATGTTCATCACATCATGCGATATAACCCCGATCCTTCGGTTTACTAATAACTGAAGATATCTCGCTAATGGGCATGAGATCTTCGCGCTTTTTAAGGTCAATAAAATATCTAAGTTCGTCGACTTCATGCGAACGTCTTACAAGTGTACATTCTGCGCAAACCGACTCTACTGCACGGCGCAGGTCACTCATTCCGTCATAGCATTAACTGTCACATCATAATCGTATGTGGAGTCAGTACCCATCGATGCAGCAAGAGTTATTGCCGGCAACACTTGCTGGTTCTCAAAAGACGAATCCTTGCAATTCTTGGCATGGTTCTTCAATGAATCGCCTTGCATTAAGTGCATGGTACCAATGTCGTAGTGCTTCATCGAGCGAAAAGGACTCTTCGTACAGACGGTTCTCTCATGCCGACGAGTATTTTGACTGAAGATGAAAACTAGATTACAGAATCGTCTCCGATAACAATCAGGCGGCGATGAATCAGATCGCTGCTCCATGTTCGCTGAGGTCAAAAGCAGACCTTCGTATTCGCAATTCATCGCAGCTGTATAGCGAGAGAATGCTTCCAAATCAATGTTAACTTCTTGAGGCCTGAACATCAACTAAGGTATAATTTTGCGTCAGCGCTCTATATATAATTTCTCCCATCACTCGGAAAAAACCGTCAGATCGTTTCTAAGTCCACGAGAAAACTAATCTGTTTTTTTGTTTTACGTTTTCAGGCTTTAAACTCAGGACCCTAAGCCATGCATCACTTTTATAAGTTATTTAAGACTTTGTATCAGTTGCGCATGAATATTAAAAAGTGAAAATTTAATGTATGAATATCGCTAAAAAAAAAAGCTTTAAATAACTTGGGTCGTTAATCGTATTGCGAACCACTTATCTTACTCTGATCCTCTAATCCGATAGCTAAAACCATCGTTTCTCCTTTATTATGAGCTCCTAAAGCTGTCTCTGAAATTTTTAAGTCCGGAAGTGAATTAATAATTATTTTTATGGTTTCGGGTTTCAAACTCAGGTCCCTACACAGTACCTAACCTTTGGAGATGGCTGAAATCCTTATATCAGGTGCGCAATAATATTAAAAGGTAAGAAATTAAGGTACGAACATCACGTGACATTTTGTAAGTACTCAACAGCCCTCGTCTGAAGTGTGTGTTCCTTTCGTAGATCGGCACATTGGACGCACGTTTAATAGTTTCGTGGGAAAAAGTGTATTTCAAACTAGTACCAGGTAGGCGACGGCCTTAATTTGCTCCTACTTGCTCTCTTGTAGTGTAATTCTTCTCTTGAAAAGGCAGAAAATGTTTTTGTGTCAAAGCGATATTGCGAAAGGTAGTTGAGGTACACCTAAAAATCACTTAACATATAAACCCCCTCCCAATCTTTTTGAAATGAAAAAAAAAATCCTACAAGGTATTAACAAACGAAGATCATCAACCCCTGAAAAGGTAACTTTAATTTGTACAAGCGGGGGAAAAAAAAAATATGTCCGTGCGACGTTGGGACTCGGCAAGGGTTTCAGCGCATCTGGCATGAGCTCTTCATCCTGTATTTCCTCTACGACTGTTGTACTCGACTTCAGCGCCGCCCGCGAGTGTTGAAAGATTGAAACACGCCACTCCCGTCGCAGACACGAGCGTGGCGGGGACCCGCCCGACAAACAGACTATCATAAGGCCGTTAAAACTTAACTCGGGCTCACAGGCAGTTAGTTCCGCCCCTGCCATCCGCCCGGTTAAAAGCGT
>NQII01003105.1:94804-109605 GCA_002778355.1 Clitarchus hookeri | reverse complement strand
GACAACAGCTTTTCTATTAACAAAAGTGGGAAATTTTCGGAATAATAAACTTTATTTACTTTCACAGGCAGGGGCCAACAACGATCGTACGCCGATGGACGCGGGGTTGGCAAGTTTTCACAAAGGAACTGTAATATTATTGACCAGGAATGTGGATGGAAAAGCACTCTCAGAAAAAAAACCCTCCCCCATTGCAGCCGGTTAGGAGGGACAACCTCAGACTTGTCTAATGCTAGTGAGACGCTACCGCAAGGCCAAGAGAGGGAGAGGGAAAGAGAGGGAGGGGGATTTTTGAAACGCCTAACAGATGACTTCTTCGGCACAGATAAGGTTGAGGAGGAATACAGTTGCCACCGAAATAGGCGTGTCCCTAGAATTACCGCCGCTTAACGTACGACACATTTCTCACATACTAAAATCCAGGGTTTCCCCACCGGGAATCGAAACAAGTTTGCCGTGGTGAGAGGCAATCAGTCTGACCACTCCTCAACCTTATAATTATTATATTTTTAATTTTTTAAGATATATTTGTCGGGTGAGGGATACCAACCCGCTCTCCGCCCTCGGGAAATACTATATACAAAATAAGCTACCGGCACAACGGCTACTGCGCATCTTACTTGAGCAATATACCCCATTTTCCTGTTACGGACATAACGCTCATGTGGTGAAGAAGCCGTACTATTGAAGCCTCGTGCTCAGTTCCCGGCAGGACACAACAATGTAAAATATTTATTGGTAAACTTTCTAAACTATAGATAGTATGGGAAATTTCCCATATATCTGGCTGCAGATGTTGAAATGTTCAGCGTCGATAAATTTGATAGTAATTTTATTGGAGTGAATTTATGACAACCAAAGGATGTCCACAGTTCGGAGCTCAACAATCACACGTCGTGTGCAGCCATTTAATACAGAACCACACGTCGTCAAACTCTAAATATAACTATAACTTCACTGCGAATAACTGACCTCCCAAAGCAGACTCTTTCCATCGTCACCTTTCTTGTAGTAGCAATACGTAAAGATTTTGTTTTAAAAATAATTATACTATAATTTTGCCCGTTGTTGAAGTGTGTTAGACCCACAAGTCGTTAAAAATATCTGCTTTCAGGTGAAGTATTCAAACAACTGCGCCTCGGATGTCGGTTCTGCCGTGTCTTACGGCCAAGGACACTCGGGTGTTTCCGGGCGAATATCGCTAGGAGTACATTCAGGGTTGTGAGGTGGACGGTCCAGTAGCTCAAAGCCGAAGTCTTTACATTTACATTGTCATGATATCCTGTTTCCCGTGTCTGTTCGTGGTCTTGAAGCAGAGTCACACCTCTCGGCGGTTTACACTTCAGCCTCGGCCCTCGCCATCACACAGAACCAGTCTAAATTAAGTTCACGCGAGACTTTCTGGACCGCTGAAGCTTTCTTTTCAACACAGATTACAAATATAAAAGGATCCCAATAACTAACTTAGTATAGCGGGTTAATACTTGTTATAGCTTAAACTAACCTAAACTAACCCGACCTAAACTTATTTATAATACCGGTTGAACGAGTGTGTTTCTTTTTGCTGTTTAAACTAATCTAGGATAGCTTGTGAATAACTGGTTCGTTTTCACACGTGCGTGCGAAATATCAAAGGTCTCGACTATTCACGGACGCTCGTGAATCCACTGCTAGTGTCGTCACTGACTGCGATCGCTAAGGCGTAATCACGGCCGTGCTTAGTGCGGGTTGGAAGGGAGAGGTCTCCCCCCCCCCCCCNNCCCCCCCAGAATCTCTGAAATGGGTCGAAATCGTCTACGAGGGACAAAAAATTGAGACAGAATGGAAGGAAAACTAAATATACGAGAATAGGTACTTGCAATTAGTAACAATTCCTTCAAATATAAATATGTATTTTAAGTTGTGTTAGCTGAATAATATTAGGCGTATAGTTATCAAAAATTACCTTTTTTAGGGGGGAAGGGGAGGCGAAATTTTATTTTTCACCTTCCACAATTTGTATGCTGTGTTTTAGCTCAGCGTATGTTCGTAACACTAACTCAAACATCACCAATACAAAATCACGTGGTCAACAGTAACGAGCGTGTTTGTTTACACACAGACCCGCCATTTTATGTGGGGAAAAAAAATACTTCGACTATCTTCAAAATATTCTAGTTGCATTGAAAGTAAGTTAGAAAGTAGTACAGACATCCCAAAGTGTTTGCTTACATCACCAGTATTCTAACCTCAAATCCTACCCACGGTGTTTTTTTTTATGATGATGCAGTTCAATGTTGGAAAACAGAGAGTGGCGTGACGGTGTCACGTGGAACTACAAGCACCTGTTACAAGAAGTATGTCCTGCGATTTTTGGTCTACGTAAAATACGTGGGAGCAGCTGAAGACGTCGGGGAAGTGAACCTTACCTTGCTGCGTGGCGACCCGGTCGCGCTCTTCCTGCTTCAGCTGTCGACGTAGTGTGCGGCGGGCGCATTGCTCGCTCCGGCTTTCGGGTCGCTCCCCCCACCCCACCTCCTTATCCCGTGTCTTCGAGATCTTCAAGGAGCATTCGTGCCATATGTGACGTCACCGAGTAATACCTTCAACATTTCTTGGTTGTTTTAAAATGTTCCCGAGAACGCGACGGAAGAAATACAAAGACTCGCTTCCTTCTTTGGGGGTAGAGAAGCTAGAGAAGGACTCGTAACACTCAGATATGCCATGGAACATTGTTCCGATGATGGGTTGGGGGAGGGGAGAGTAGATCTGTTACCCAATATGTAGTTAAAAAAGACAGATGTCAACTTTATCGGGAACCTCAATATTGTGTATAGTTTTCCCCAAAATATAGAGAAAAAAAACCGGTTGCAACTTTCACAAACCCTATCACTTTACTACTTTCTAGGAGACCTGACTNACTGCGCATCTTACTTGAGCAATATACCCCATTTTCCTGTTACGGACATAACGCTCATGTGGTGAAGAAGCCGTACCATTGAAGGCTCGTGCTCAGTTCCCGGCAGGACACAACACTGTAAAATATTTATTGGTAAACTTCCTAAACTATGGATAGTATGGGAAATTTCCCATATATCTGGCTGCAGATGTTGAAATGTTCAGCGTCGATAAATTTGCTAGTAATTTAATTGGAGCGAATTTATGACAACCAAACGATGTACAGAGTTCGGAGCTCGATAACCACAAGTCGTGTGCAGCCATTTAGTACAGAACCACGCGTCGTCAAAACTCTAAATATAACTATAACTTCACTGCGAAGAACTGACCTCCCAAAGCAGACTCTTTCCAGCGTCACCTTTCTTGTAGTAGCAATACGTGAATATTTTGTTTTAAAAATAATTACACTGGAATTCTGCCCGTTGTTGAAGTGTGTTAGACCCACAAGTCGTTAAAAATATCTTCTTTAACGACCTTGCCTCCCAAGTCGTTAGCCGGGAACCTCAAATGGGGAATAAATATTAAACGATATTCCTTCCCATTGCGTTAATTTTAATGATAACTCTTTCTGACAAATAGTATTCAGTGTGAAATTTCTTAACAAATGTTGCTATGTTAAGACATGTTGCTATGTTAACACATCTTACCGATAATTTTGTTTAATTTTTTTTTCTAAAATATAATATTTAAAATTACCTATAACACAAAAATGATGACTAAATAATTTTTTTTCAAAAATTATTTTATCTAGTAATATTCTTTGAGAAAGTTGCATCAAAAAGTTTTTTTCGTTTGAAAAAGTTATCTTTAAAAGTAAGGCTATGAGAGTGAATTTCGTTCAACATTGCTTCGCCATTTGACGTTCACGGCTGCCGGCTTAGTTGACAGGGCCGTTAACCCCATGCTACAAAAACATTCTTTCAGGTTTCCGGATATTGCTGTTTACGCACGCAAAACAAGGCAGCCACAAACTTTTAGCGATTTTTAATATCACGAGGATAATTAAAAATGCTGAGTCACTGACAAAATTAAACCAATTAGCAGTTTAGTCACCTTTTCCTTGCAGGTCATCTAGAACAATTCGATCAACAACCACGTTGATTACATCGTTATTTCAGATTGAAGGCATACCTGGACATTACTTAACAGAGGTAGAAATTTGGTCGTTTTTAAAGCGATACAAAGTGCAAGGGATAATTTCAGAAAGTATATATTCTTATGCATTTTCTGTTCGCACATTAAACCATTTATTCACATAAATATTATTTTATTAAAGACTGACGTTTTCATGTTGCGTAGCAGTTCATTTTACAAATAAATTTCACCCGCCACAACACACTTGTTCCCGTCAATCGTTTTAGCTTCCAGCCACTTGCACTTTGATATGGTATGCAACTGTAACTGATTGGGGGGAAAAGTTGTAGACAGGTTGAAGATGCACACTAAGTTATAAGCATCTATGTTTACAAAGCGACAAATAAAGCTGCATTATATTGTGTTAAGAACTTCCTGCACAGTTACGGTCGACGATCAACAGTTGCAATAACGGTACGTATACCTCTTCCATACAGACAAACTTCTACATCTCGCTACGGCTTATAAACAATTTCCAAAATTCTTCCGTTGCAATCCAAAATAATTCCTGCAGGTTCACCCCAATAACTTTACTCGCCTCCGCCTATTTGCGAATAAATCAATTGTACATGGTCTCAAATTTATTTTTTGGTACAGTCGGGAATCAAAGAATTAAAAGATAACCAAACATAACACCAAAGAATGGCAACAAATGAAACTAAGCACACTGACTGAGGGATATTCAGGTCGTAAGTCGTAATGGAGAACACAGACATCAGTAATACCAAATCGTCTGTGTCAGGTCTCCGCCTTATTTTTTACTTACCCTTGAAGTTAACCGTTTCACTCGCAGATGAACGTATAATTTTAAGTGCTGAAATCAAAGAAACTGCACCAGCAGCATTAGATTGCTGTGTCATGTATCACGACCAGTAGGCGTGTGTTTGTGACTGATATTGTTGTGTTCGGAATACAGTCTCAACAATGAACGATGTCTGTCATACGTACAAGTTGTCCCTGGTTGAAAGCTGTAGATCATCAAAGCCATTTCCTGTACTAATTTTCATATATACGCCTGGGACACCCTTACCAAAATATTGTGCGAAATGCTTCCGGAGCAGTCAAATTTCAATGCCGATCGATAATTTGTTTGTCGCACGAAGGTCGAAGATGAACATCTGACTGTACGGAGCTTGTACACCGGATATTTAAGGAGTGCTACAACTACCAGTTTGGTTTCCACGTCCACTTTCAGGAGTGGAGTGGAGAGATTTGGGCGGCTCGTAACATTGAGATCTTGAGAGCCGATGAAGGTGAAGTGAGGTGAGTATGTATGGAGGAGTGCCAAAATTCCTTGAAAAAAAAAAGGGGGGGGGAGAGATTCCCGAGAAAAATCACCGACCAGCGGCATCGTCCGGCACGATTCCCACGTGCGAAAATCTGGGAAGCGAATCCGCCGGGAGTCGAACCCGGTTCGCCTTGGTGGTAAGCGAGTAGTCTAACCACACCACCGCAGCTCCTTCCACCATCACGAAACGCGGACAATGTAATCACGTGCGTGACGTGTCGTATAGGCTGTTAACGGTTAACTGAGCACGTTTAAAAGCCCTGCTAAGGCTCTACTTCTTATTTTGTATCCTTCCGCCATATGTGAAATTAACACTGTCGTCGGCCTGATCACTTTATTCATGCACCATCCAAATAAAACAGTGAATTTTTTTTTTAGGAATACAGTCTAAATGTGTTACTAATATACATATTTGTGTTCTGGTGTGTATAAAACTAATTTCAGTGACCATTGTTGTGAAAATTAAACTCGCTGTGCAACGCAAAATGTAACACAATGTTTTAATTAATTCGCTGCCAACCTAACTAGGAGCTTGCATGACAATGTGTACTGTAGCACATATTTAGTTATGGCCAGGTAATTTTTTTTTTCAAACGTTTGTTTCGAACGTGCTCACTTTACCGTGAACAGCCTATATATTTATTCGACACTGCCTCGCACAAAGCACTGTGTCCATTTTCAAACCAAGAGAGCGACCGTGCTGGGGGGAAAAAAGGAGGTGTGGGTGGGTGCCGTAGTGGAGAATGTGTACCTCGGAAGCCCGTTTGTAGAGGGCTGAGCTATTGTGCTAAAGCAAGGGGTTGCTATATTCAGACCACTCGTCCGATCTCTTCACGGGGCCACGCCATCGTCGGCGATCATCAATCAACCATGTCTCCACCAACCCCTTCTCCAGCGCTCCTACACATCAAACATCCCTGTTAAAGCAAACAGCCAAAGCCGTGGCGCGAGCGAAGGGAAAGCCAAAAGTAAAAGAAATAAAACACTTATTTGTTGTTCGTGTCAACAAGAAACGGAAAATATGAGTTTTTTTTTTTTTCGACGGAGCCCAGCGGGAATACAAAAGAGACGTCCCGCTCAATCTGCTAGCTGAGCCGAGTTGGTGACAGCTTACAAACGACAGCGCCGAGAAAAAGCACCGCTCTTTTTCACCCCGGTGCGCAAACAAAGCGATTGATTCCGTGGCTCGAGGATAGAAATTCCCGTTCGCTATTGAAACCTTCAGGCTCTCCCTTCGAGTGTCTGGACACAAGTTCATATCTTCGCCAGGAAAAAACAACAGTAGCTTCGTCAACCGTTCGCCTCTTGAAGTAACAAACCAAATGACAGCACGTCTTTTTTTTTTTTTTCCCCAGCCAGCACGAGGACACAGATAAAACGAAAACCAGCCGATGATTGGTGCAGCCGGCTGCCCAATCCGACAGTGACGCGTGTCGTTCCTGTCTGGCCTGACGAATACATGAATGGGGTGAAGCGATGCTTGGGAGGAATTCAGCGGTGCAGGAAGTTGGAGTACCCGGAGGGAACCCTCTCGATACCGGCACAGAACTCGTTTCTCACATTCGAGAAACTAGATTCGTGGTCGCCGAGGATCGAAACCACATCGCTGCGATGCTAGATGTGGCGTATATTTGTCTAGGCAGATAAGGCAGTTGATTTATGGGGGAAGGAGGGTAGGGGCACAATTTTAGCAGTGCCGTTTTTCGCAAAGTCGAAAATGGGAAAGTGCAACTTAAGCGATAAAAAAAATGTATAGTTTAATAACACTGCCCTATTTTCTTGACCGAGCTTTATCTTCCATCACAGAGCAGTAGAAGATCAATCTTCACGGCAGAGTTCTCAACAATAGCAGATTTCCTATCAACTAATGCGATAATAACAAACCGTTCGAACTGCCACAAAGAAATTCTGTCGTAATTCACTCGTCGCCTGAATTGCACTGATTGACTTAAATGTACGGTTATTACTAACGTCGTCACTATCGTTAACTTTACAAGTTGCAATGCAGTTACGTTCGTGCTTGTTCATCTAAGAGAGGATGCGGAAGTAATTTTCTGTGCTCTAAGGCGCCAAAGATAAAAATTCGCCGATGGGTGGAGTAGTGGTGTGGTAACCGATCACAGATAGAGGCCACCAGTGCGCATTTCGTCTGGAAAAACGTGTACTGCACAAACGGACTAAAGCGTTTACTTCCATCTATTGTCCTTACGAGAAGGACTCTTGCGCCGATAGTGTAGGTAATACGTCAGTTGTGTGTACGTAACACACGTATTTTTTTTTTACGTTCACCCTAAATAGTTAATTAGGCTACAAAATACAATTATGATTCTACGATGCAGTCATCCGTACGGACAACTGCACGTACAAGAGTGATCTTAAACATCATATGTAAACTTTGTGAGATTATTGAAAATTAACGCTATTGAAAATGAGCACTTAAATATAGTTATTTGCAAAATGTCCCACACTACGTGAGATTCTACAACAAATTCGTGAATTGTGTTAGTCTGATTTGATATCTGTTATCTGTGAACATATGGCGGGTAGTAACAACGCCCGGCCTTAGGGAATTACGGAGAACTAAATGTGTTACCCGTGGGTGATTACCTATTTTTATGACGTTATAATAATGTGTACATTAAAAGAATACAAAATATCGCTTCCGTGTAACATGCTCACGAGAACGGTCCTCAAGGAAACATAACAATTTATTGTCTTTCCCTTAAGGGCGCCGCCTACCTGTAGGTGGATAGCGCGTTTGAGTCCGAGAAACGAGGGTGCGATAAGGGTTGCACTGCCACGCGCATCAAGTGCGCCATCGCCGCTACGCGCCAAGCTCTGAACTGGCGTGCAATGTTCTCGTCGTGCTGCAGGTACCTGATGCGGGACTTTAAGCGGCGACCCTATCATTTTATTGGTGGAAAATTTGTAGCAAGTTTCAGTGCATGTCCCTCGAGTACTTCTGTATGTGTTGTTACGCGCTAGCTGCCTCACATCCCGCGCGAGCGGGTGGAAGGGGGGGGGGGAGCAAATATATGATAGCGGCGACCCTGTGTTTCCTTCACGTGGGAAGGTGCCGAGAGCTGGAGGTCACATTTGTAAAGTTTTTCGGAGTGGCGAGGGACGACTGCAGCGATCTGCGTGAGTGCATCGGCGAGCTTGTGTGCAGTGAAGAGTGGAACTGATCTGCGGGACCGTGGACTGGATACATGAGTGAAAAGACATTCGGTACGATGAAAATACACAGTTTTACCTTAACGTGTGGAAATAATTGGAGAAGTTTAAGGGACATTAGCAAGAGTAAAAACTATGATAAATACTTTAATTTAAATGGAGATAGTAGTTAAATATTGCCCTCAATAAGAATAATAAGAGATAATAGGAAGCTCAGACTGGTAAATAACAGATGTTTGACTGTTTGTAGCATTGATAATAAATATAACTACTTAATTACTTAATTTTATTTTTAATAAGACCTCCACCCTTCACTAACTCAGATACGCCCCTCAGGCATCCCATGTAACAGTGTACAACACATAGCCTATATTCTAAGATGCAGCGCTTTGAAAAAAGTCGTTTTTAATTATGTTGAAATGCTCTGAAATGGAGTTCCTAAAGTGGAAGTCTCGAAAGTAGGCTAATCGATAGGCATAGTCTGAAGTGTGTGTTCTTTCCATAGCTCAGCAGATTGGACGCACTTTTAATATTTTCGTAAAAAAAAAAAAAAGCATTGCAACGTAGTTCGAGCGCCAGGTAGACGGACCCCTTAATAATCACGTTAGGTCATTAATCGTATGATGTATTCCACCTCATTTTCAACAACGAATCATAGCACGTAGTTTCTACCTGTGGTTCAGGACAATTCTGTATGTTTTCAGTTCAGCGTAAAAAACTTTGATTGGCTCTAGAAAAGTTTAACGTCACTTCTTTTTATTTATTTTTTGGCAAAACTACTTATGTTTATTTTTTGGTTGAATAAATAAACCTGTCTTATGAGAATTTGTTTAAAATGCTTTGTAACTTAAAATATTTATAGCTATCGTTTCGGTTTGCTAAAGGTGCGAAATGAACAACCAGTATTTTTTTAAAACCAAAACTGGGTCAATTCAAAATTTTTTGAGCGCAAATTAATTTTAAGCCCTTTTATTACCAAAAAAAAATATTGTTTTTTTGTCACATAAAGATAATATTTTTTTTTTTTTACCTCAAACGACAGCAAGTGAATAGGCCTTTATTCGATTTTCACGAAGGAAGTTTTGTTACAATGGCAACCTGGTTACTGACAGAGAGTTTAACACATGCTGAGAAGCTTCGGTTCAGTCCTACCGGAACATACAAGTTACGGGTTTTGTAAAGCCTCTCCGGGTAGTAGCGTCTTCTTGCCAACTAAGACGCTGGGGGTTCGAATCTCACTTAGGGCACGAAGATGTGGAACGTTGTTGCTTCAGTTATTTTGCAAAACGCCCTCGCCAAAAAAAAAAATAAGCCTTCCGGGCATTAAGTGCCGTAGACGTGTACACAAGCATCGTGAAATAAATACTGTTGCGTAATTTTGACAGGCACGAAGACTCGCTGAGCCGATGCTGAGTTTGCTTTCTACGTGAAGGACCAAATCTGTTCGCACATACACTTTACAGCTGCGTTAGAGTCGACTAAGTTAGATATTATGCTTTCACTTAGAATCTGTTGACACAAAAAATGGGGTTTAGTCTACTGAAATGCATCTTTAGTTGGATACATAATGTCAGTTTTGTTGCATATCAAATTTTTCATATTTGCATCCAAACTGCTAGCATCTAGACTGTTACTATACATTACAAACGGTACCATGTCCCCGAAATTCAAGAGTAGTGTAGGAACGCATAACGTGACAATACTATCTTTCGTTTTTTCATTTAAAAAATATATGTGTTCTTTTAGATAGCAGTAATCTCGCAGTACACAATGTGTCATTTCCTAGTTTAAGAAGTGTCATAACAGCGCAAAAAAAAAAACATAGAACTGATTTTTAAAAAATTTATCATCTTTTCATTTAAAGTATATTTTATAATGAATCTTCCTTTCAGTTACGGCACGTTGTATTCTAATCATTAAAAGAACATGGGGATTCTGAAGCAACTACTTGTTGTGATAAAACATTATTCAGTAACTGATAGTTGGTCTGCGGTTTCACTGCAGGAAAAAGAAATAAAAATGTTGCTCAGAAAAGGACTATGGGGACTTTGGCGCATCGGGACCTGGGACAGGAGCGTCAGAGCTGTTCGTGCTCTGTCATTCCGGTCAACCGGCAGCCATAATGGATCCAGGTGACATTGACCTTTGACATTGAACCCGGTGACCTTTGATCTTGACCCCGGTAACCTTTAACGTCGAAAATCCAAAAAACCCAAAAAATTATAAAAAAATTAAATAATTATTTAAAAACTATTAAAAATTACTTTAAAATGTATTTTATAAAACTTAGCTTTCCGGAGGTCCCCCACATCTCCCTCCCCCACATACTCATTCCACCATCTTGGTAGGTGCAGTCCACCATCTTGGTAGGCGTCAAAGACACCATTCGCCATTTTGGTAGGTGCAGTCCCCAATCTTGGTAGCTGCAGTCAGCGTCACGGACACCTTCCGCCATCTTGGTTTTTTTCGTTTGTCATTAGTTTATACATTACTGGAGTTTGTCTTTCACCATCGTCCGACAACCATCTTGGTTTTTCGTTTGTCATTTGTTTTACATTGTTGGTGCTGTCACCAGCACCGCACCTAGTAGACTACTAACACCCCCCGCTCTCCCTTTCAATATATTTAATGACCAATTGCCCCACCCCTGATTCTCATAGGCTAATTGCTCACTTCCTTCCAATATATTTAATTGCTCCACCGATGTTTCTTATGGACAAATTACTCGGGTGTTTTCGGAAACCTTCGTTCGACCAATTAGTCGGTTTTCCCACCCCCTTCCAATATAATTAATTACTCTGCCAATGTTTCTGATTGGCTAAATACTCGGATGTTTTCGGAAACCTTCGTTCCGACCAATCAGCGGCCTACTTTAATCGCGAGGGCAGACTATTTTTTTCCCCTTAAAAACTCTTTATAAGACGCACCCCGAGCCTCCTCGGGAAAGCAGTCATTTTTATAGCTGTCGTTCTTTTTTCGCTATTTCAAGAGGAAATCCCGGTGGCCATTTCGAAACTTGCAGGGTTTCAAACCCCTATTAAATTTACGATAGCCACGTCATCAAGTGAAGAAGAAATTAGCAGCAACAGCAATGAAGAAGAAAATGGAGATAATATTCTTAAGCTTATCCACACCATATTGGCTAGAGAAGCAACTTCGTCAATGGCGTCTATTAGCACGAACCCACAACCATCAGGCAACCCGTACCAGCCCCCGTGGGCCAGAACGTCCTACAGCTTATTCTCTCCCAGCATTGCAGAGAGCCCCATCAGCTCCGACTTCGAATACAGTGATATCGAAGAAGAAATTAAAGTGTCTGTCGTCGAATTTTCTCAATTCGGGTCAGAAGATGCGAGAAAGTACAGTGAACTTAATTGTGGGTACCGGTGCGTAAGTTTTCGAGATGCTCGAGGCAATTTTGTAACGGTACGATTCACTGGCTATGCTGCTACGGTGATTTTGAAGGCTGTTATGTGCGGGACATATTAACTTGCGAATAAAAAAATTGTTACGTTTACAATTTATGCCTTAAATATATGCTTCCTTGTTCGCTGAAGGAGTTGGTAAAACAAAACCGTGATGTCCACGTAAGCAAGATAAGAATGTACGAAATTGTAGTGTACGAACTTTCCCGATAAAGTAAAAATAATTATGTGTGAAAATGGCAGGAGAAATGTGATGAACATAACCATGTTGTGAAAAGGCAAGGTTTCCCGGACTGGGCCTCCACCTGCATACGAAGTGCACTTAGGCTTGAGGCCGAGACCTTCCGCCAAGTCGTCTCGCAACGGTGGAGCGCGTCCTGGTGATAAGTTTATTCCCGACAAAAAATATTCAATTACATATCCTCTACTGGACGGCGTAACCTACACGGACCAGCCGGCTTTTACCGTAAATGTGGAGCGGTGTGACGAAAATGTTCATTTACTCCTTGAAAGAAGCGTCTTAGATGGTAACACTCTTGAATTATCAGTGCAAGATTGTGACGGTGACAAGTGTGCAGTTCATATGTGCCGTCCACAAAGCAAATTTCCCTCAAACATCGGCAATATGAAAAAATAAATTGTGGGCGAACGACGTTCAAGCAAGTACAACAGGGAATATTGCAAATTTAATCATGAAATTAAAAATAATAAAGTTTTTGAAGTATGCTCTGAACGATGTGAAGGCGCTTGTCACAGTTTGGAGGTTACAACGCCACCAGACCCATGGCCATAGGTGCTCGTGTGTGCGTGTGCACATAAGCTTTGCTTTATCTTTAGAAAAACCCAGGTGATGAAAACCTCCCAGTCCCCCCTGTAATTTTTTAACTGACGAAACACACATATTCTACAGTGTAAAAGTTTTGATGGAAAAAAGTATGTATTAATGCTATGTGTAAAATATCGTTAGTTTGTACAAATAAATGTCGATATGTTTAACTATCTCATAATTTTTTGTTGTTGACCAATATTTTGTATTTTTTCAGTAAATATGTTTATCATGGAAAATATTTTCTCCCACGTATTTTGTGTGCATATATATGTTGCTAAATATCATCTTCCACTTGATGTGTAAATACGATGTATGTATAAAATGAATTCGATTTTTTACAGGTTTTTTTTTTCTATTATGATTTTGTTGCAAGTATTTGTGTAATATTCTCATTAGTATTGAAATGATTTCAAAATGACGTGAGGGTTTTTATTACTGCTACATTCAAGCGACACAGAGGAGAGAGAGAGAGAGAGAGAGAGAGAGAGAGAGAGACAGGCAGAGGCTGGCGGCGTTCTTGTGCGACGTGTCAGAATGAAGGTCGTCACGCGATCACTTCTCCTACTTCAGCATACTCTCCTTACGTTTTCACACTCTCGAGAGGCAGTTAATGTAGGTCAGTAGCGGCACTATTGTGCAATGCACATTCCTTTAAAATTGAAAAAATCCTTCTTTAAATGGTTATTTGCTGAATATTTCACACAAGTTATTTTTTGTAATAGTAAAATAAAAAAAAAACAATAATGTGGAGCAAATTTTAGAGTATATTATTTTTATATTGTGGGTAAATAAGTCAAGCATAAATAATATGTAATAGGAGGCATTGTCATGAAATACTGTATGTACTTGCCACTTCTCCGAGGGATAAGCAAGCGCAATCCATATTAATACCAAAGAAAGAGGAAAAAATACTTATGTTTTTTACATGGAGAAAAACTTAATTACTGAACACACACACACAAACACAATTATAAGTTAAATAACATTTCGCTATATTTAACTCAAAACCACACATAAATATAACACCAAAAAATTAGGTTAAAAATATTGGTTCACAAGTATAGGAGCAAAAAAAGGTATCCAAAATCACATTTTTACATCCATATTAATGTCTAATGTAGCTGCAGGCACTAGGATGGTAGAAAACTTAACACAACTCCTTACATGTAACATTTCACGTCCGTAAGAACACACCCGCAGTTATTCAGCTCGAGGTGTTAATCGGCAACATCGTAAAGTAACGCGGGTAAAATTATTTCAAAGTTATTTAAATACTGGTCAATCTCATCCCCGTCAGACCGATGGGAGGGTGGGTTAGCATCGAGAGGCAACGGAGACCACATGTCTTCACAGCAATGGCATCTTTCAGGGATATGTGTAAGCAATATCAGAGACCGGATAGTACTGTACCGACACGGACGAGTCCGCCACATCGTTGGACGAAAGAGTCCCCGTTGTTTGCACGTGTAAAACGATCATTTAAGGCGATCCGTTTGCCAGCTGCGGTACCTTGCCAGCTTCCAGCAGCAGGGAAACTTCAGTTATGTTGTCGCATACAGCCAACTCACCCGTCTCGGAGCCGCGAAAGGGGCGGCGTCTGGGAGCCCTGGAAGTGTGGCGTCTAGGTGCTACGGAAGGGTGCCGTCTGTGTGCTCCGGAAGGATGCTGTCTGGGTGCTCTGGAAGGGCGTATGCAGTGCGATGCTGACTGTTGCTACATGAGCGGTGCCGGATTCTAACGTGGTCTCCGATGGTGCAGCGTCGCATCGCCCCGAGGTGATAGATGCAGAAGCACACGTCTTTTCGAATAATTCCCCAGCATTACTTAGGAGAGCCTCATAACTCTCGGACCAGAAATCAATCGATGACATTACGAAAATGGCTGCTAATTTCCTTAAAGTAGCCACAGTACGGAGCCTTCAATACCAATACAACTATGGCGCCTCGACTTATAAAACTTATAAGCGAGTGCCCATCCCCCTCGTATAATGCTATACATACCCCCACCGGAGTTT
>NQII01003105.1:70724-94301 GCA_002778355.1 Clitarchus hookeri | reverse complement strand
TAATTTTATTGCTAGGTAGACAAGACCCTTAAATAAGTTCATATTATTATTTTTTCATATATGTATATATACCATTAAAGTATTAATATTTCATCAACAAAATTCCGTCAATGGCCAATCTCAAAGTAATGGAGTGAGAGGACGGCCAAACGCTAATAAATGGAGTGGGAGTTTTTCCTCGCCGTAAGAGTTAAGTTGCAGCTCCCAGGATGGTCTTGGAGAGGACAGCAGCGGGACTGCGCTGGCCATCAGCTTTGATTTCGATCCGGGAGAACAGCTGATCGTACATGAGATCGGAAACGCAACTAGCCGACAGGAAACTCGTATTGAACCCAGCATGGCAATATTTTGATCGGCTTGCGGCGCGCATGGCAGCGTATGTCCGAGCGGACGTGAAGAATTTACCCCGCGCAAGCTTTTCCTGTTTCCTTCGCCCGCTCAAAGTCCGTATACGTTCGTGGCAAGGGTCCCTCTTGTTCCTTCGGTACTGCGTGTTCCCGCGATCCAATCCTTTAAATAAAATTTTTACTATTATTTCTTTTCTCCGCAATTTATTTATTTAGGAAAAATTTAACGTTATATTTAAAAAAAAAAGAAAATGTTTAAAATATAAATAACAGAAGTAATTAATTTTTATGCAGGTTTTTTTAATTTAAACAAATTAAAAAATCATAAATGCAAGTAAAATTCGAGACTTTAAAAATTTAATGTACTAGCAAAAACATGTTCGTAAAAAATTATTAGCAGTCTTTGACGTTCGATCTGATGCAGTTCAAACTGCCTTCTTCCAAGTTTAAAGTCGGTCGTGGACGAATCCATGTTGGCGAAAGCAGGTGACGTCACACATGGACGCATGTGAAGCATTGGCACGCGTCATAGTTCGATGCAGGTTCCCCAGAATTTTTAATAGATCGTGGTGTCAACAAGATGCCTGCGGCACGACCTTAGACGTTTAGTTGGAGCCGTTTGAGGCGAAGCCTCGCTGGTATTATTTTGCCGACGTACGCAGACCTGAGTGGAGCAGTCAGAGGCATGGATATCGGTGGTCGTAGGACGAGGGTCCACATTGCCTCGACTCGAAGTTGCTGCAATTTCCAGAACCTGATCCACGGTTGCTGGAAGAGTCGTATCCCATTTCATGTGATGAACCACGCAATTCCCAGGACTACAGCAAGTTATTAACTGTTGGGTAGGCTCTTAATCACCCGAAGTCACTGAATATAACCAGTGGCCCCATCCATCACATTTTTCTTCGTAAGTATGTAGTGATGCAAACTCTCAGAATGAATTGGTGATTTTAAGAGTCGTCCGGATATGACAAGACGTACAGATACTGAGGCGGAAGACATTGCGTCATATTACTCCCACGGTGACTCGTGCTCGACTGGGCGACTAATTTACTTTCGGGTTCGATTTATTTACATTTTTTTTTTCCCACATTGTGGAATGACGTCATTTGTACACAGCCTAAGATCATGCATAGGACTTGCAGCAGGTGTTCGCAGGAACTATTGAAGACAATTTTGAATCTACAAAAGTACATAACCGTATTTTTTCCGACTCTGCATTGTGCGAAATCTTTTCTGCAAGCTCTTCTCGAACGCTGGCTGGCATATCAAAAAAAAAAATTATGTTTTCGCTACGAGATGTATAACCGTTTTTACACCTCCATGAAATGAGCATGCCACTTGTATAGTAACCGGGCGTTTTTCGAACCGCTCACCAAAGAACTCCTATCTGTTTCTTTCTTCATTTTACGAAGGAAAGGACACCCATGATCGTCCTGTACATAAATTATTTCCAATTCGTTTATGCAAAATTTACTCAGCCATTTTTTCTGCTCGGGCTCCGCCACATAAATCGGTTCTCGCGAGTACTGCATCAGCAAGTCGCACAGTGTGTTTCCTACCTGATGATACGAAATCTCGCCTTCGTCCCATCACAGTCCAGTCAACCGGGCGTTTGTTTTCTTTCTCTTTTCGTCCAACAGTTTCCACGGAAACAGAGGCTGGAAGTTGCGGGTTCGGGTCACGCTGTGACAATCCGTGACTGCGATTTCTTTGAGCACGAAGTCGTCTCAGCTCCGGAAACCTTGCAAGTTGCTGTACATTATTACGACTGAAACGTGAGTCCCCACTCCATGCGTATTTAAGTGCTTAATTAACTGATGATTTTTACCAGGCCGGAAAAAACAATCGTCCTGAACGATCCTGTCTTGGAAGTATCAAGCAGTAGGCTGCGGTATTCGCGGGCACGTTTTCCTTGGTAATTATTTCGATCCGGCAGTCAACAATACCATTTTGCACGCACTCGTTCTGCTTCGATGTATCGAATACCAGCAAAGGTGCCATGTCTCGGATATTTTCGGGGCTCAGGATGGGATATAACTCGCGTCCGTATTACGATTATTGGAATTGCGAATAAATATAATATGGCGAAGTAAAACCTTCTTGGTCGAACGTAGTGTTCAGGTTTATATACTTTCGATTACGTATTCAGAAAAGTGGAACTTCATTAAAAATTAATTTTTGAACAAATTAGTTGGTATCTTTCGCAATTCAAAATATATATTTACGTTTTCGACTTTTCATGGGTAAAACGTAGACTTGTCGACTCCGATACTATACTGTTTTTTCGTCTGAAGAACCAGTATGATTTAGCGTGGATTTTCTGGGCTGAAAGATGTTTTTACGACCCAGTGATTTCGCGTGGCGGCGGACAGGGCCAGGCAGGTGACCAGGCTCCAAATTCTGAATGCTATTTCGATAACTTTTTCTTTCTTGGCATTATTCAACAGCGTGACATGTTCGCGGGTGCTTGGGGTTTCGTGAGGGATAATCTATTATATTGTGTCCAATGCAAGAGAGACGGGCTGCGTGTTTTCTCCGACTCCCAACACTGCATCCAAATGCGATGTGGCCAGCGTAATCACCAGCTCGTGCCTTGCTCCTATTATTATTTTCTCATATTCTTCGGCGAATCCCAGTAGCAAGGAGAGCGGAACACATACTTCGAACCTGCCATCGGCATAAATGGGAACACTAAAGAAATCTTAGATTCCCCAGCCTGCCATCTTGGCTGCAGAGAAATGGATGGGCGTGAGCGAAGGGTAATTTTTTTATCGACGAGGTTATGCCCACGTCTCGCGACTGGTCGATCGCACTGCCTTTCATATCGTACATCACGCGTTATAAAAGGTGCACAATGCCATTTCGAACCGACACGATGGTGGTCGAGTGGGTCCCATCTGCCTTCGTTAGCCTACCTCTTATGCGCACAAAGGACTGGCTAGGCAAGGTGTAAATATCTTAACGCTGTATAAATATTCGAACCTCCCTTCCGAAAGCGAAAAGCATGACAAGATAAGGCTCGTAAAAGGGCATTTCGATTTTATCAAATTTATCGTAGAATTCTAGGCGTTGAATCCACATCGAGGATTTCGTCCACCATGACGATTTACTTTTAAACCAAAGACATGGAGAAACTCTGCATTTTCGGGTGTAAGCGCAACGAGTCCTGGTGGCTTGCTGATCTCGGGTACGATGTATCGCACGTATTTATACATTTTTGTTTTCCCAGTGAAATTTAGTCCCATCGTTTCAGGTGGAGGCACAAAGTGATTTCTTCGTTTCGGAAAATTTATCAGTACGTCGTTTTGGTCCACGATCGAAACGACTGCTTCGTGAATGCTCTTTGCAACAATCGGAACGTAAATGAGCGTTTTTGGACATTCTACGATTTTATATACATGACCTACGATGGAAGCGAACTCGTAAATAGTGCTACTCGGTTTACCATTCACGTAACTGCAACTTGCCAAATTACAGTTTATACGCATTATGTTATCCGGAAAGATGTCGACTGCCATCGACGCTGCATGTTTTTATCCTGGTTCGTACACTCTGGTTTCAAACCCCAGCATGGACCCGATCATATCCGGTTCTGTGAAATATTCATCTGCGGTGCAAAACATTTCGGCCTTCAGGGTATTCAGATTCCTGTGCAGTTCGAAAGTTATGTCGTGCGGCAGCCATTACTTTATGAAGTGTTCCATATCCTTCAGCTCGTTCGCCCTGGTGGGAATGACGATTTCCTTCACCGCCCCCATAAACGAATACCGAAAACTGGAATTTTTATTTTCCTCGATGGTTGATATGGAGTTGTAAGTATGAAAATCCACTAACCCCCCCTCCCCTTCCTAAAATACACCCTCCATTTCTAAGGGAGGGTAAAAGCTGGTCCGCAGCTCGGAGGTTTGACCACTCAGAATTATAAACACCGACATACTTATGAGATCGGTACGGTTCACGCACCTTTTTTATTCCTTGCTAATCATATTGATTTTCTTCGGTTTATCACGGGAAATCTCGATTACTTAAAAATTGCTGTCACAAGTTACTACAGTTCCACTTGTTAAGCACTTGTTCCATTTCGTAATTTTAAGTTAGTTTGGTATATTTCAAATACTCGCGAAATTCGGGCAGAGGACGCAATTTCCCAAAACTATTATAGTAGTCTGCGTGTTTACCCTTTTTTACATAGGCCACCCAATGCGTACCAGGCCTGGCTGTCGTGTACAGATTAATTATGGCACATTCGTCTGTCATGGGTTCATGGGACATAGCTTCTCTCATAAACACTCCACGAAAATTTGATATTTACAATTTGCGTGCAAACTGTTCTAAATCCAAATTCGTCAGTGGGATTCAAGGCAGATTCACTTTGATTTCCTTCTTCGGTTTATTGCTATTCCCCCCCCCTCCCCCACCCACAATTGATACTCCTCTTCTCCGATACGGGTGACGAATGTAGAGCCCTTTGTTATTTTTTTCCATGACGATAAGTTCCAATATTCTGTTATGGTGGTGGGTTTCCTATACCTGTATTGGATCTTTCGGAGCCCGTTTCACGGACCTTACAATATTCGTGCNTTCGGAGCCCGTTTCACGGACCTTACAATATTCGTGCCTGCCCCGGCGATACCAGCCAGAGCACCGATTGCCGGTATCAGTGCGGGCAGGAACCCTCCTACCTTGTCCTTCCCTTTCCTCTTGGTCCTTCGAGGTCTCTGCGACTGCCTTTTGCTTGCACATAGACAAATGCCTAGTTTGAGCTTGGCTTGCATGATGTTGGATCGCCCCATGCGGCTACTGTTTCTCCGAACCCGGAGGATGCCGATTTTCTTATTTCGTCGGCCGTCTGTGCAAGTATCTTGTCTGCCCGGTGCCTAGCTTCCAGATACTTGGAATGGGAATAGGCGATGTCGTGCTGCTTGCAAGCTTCGTCCAGGACGTTTACGCCAGTCTCGTTATTTGACAACCTTTCAGCTAGACTTGTTCCCGCCCCGCAGAATCTGCGTCCTTGAATGTAAAGTTCAAACGGGAGATTATTTATGAGTGAATCGACGATCCCACGGCAAGATTTCACCATCTTTACCTTACGGCGCATTGAATTAAACTGAGCGAGCAAACCGTAAATCTTCTTATTTTATACAGTCTTGTTTCAGTATAATGGAGGTAATCGAGCAGGACATTAGTCTCCCTGTGCGTATCACCGGGGGAGGTGCCGAAACTGAGCATGAATCACGTCATGGTGGCCTGTTGCCTAATAGCATGCGAGGCCTGATTTGGGGACCATCCGGGTGTGGGAAAACGTGCGTCCTTCTGAGCCTGCTGGACGAACTGAACAACTTTCGGTTCGAAAATGTGTACGGTTATTCCAAATCGCTCCAGAAACCAGAATTACAGCAATTGGCAAGAGTACTGCAGGCCGTGGATGGCGTGGGTTATTTCCCCTGCAGCGAAAACGAGAAGGGAATGCCTCGGAACGAAGCTCCTCCAAACTCAATTTTTGTTTCCGATGACAAGCTGCGAAAAAACAAACTTGTATTCCAAATTACTTTAGCATGTGACGGCACGCGAACAACTGCTTCGTGGCAATGTGAATTTCCTCGTTTTGTTCCGCATGGACAACACTAATTTACGCTACATTTACGACGAACACGTAAATAAAGAGATGGCATTTGCCGAATTCAAAGATATTTGTTCTTTGTGCTGGAAAGGGAAGTTCGATGTATTGGCAAACGTAAAGCACTGCTCGTTACATAAAGCCAGGTGCAAGCGTGTGTTCTATCAGTTTATCCTACGAATGCAACCATGAATCATTGAAGCATCGATCGTACGATGACCTTGACTGTGGGCAAAATAGACTGCACGCAGAGAATACTTGTCCTTCATCAGTCGAAAATTGGAAAGTGATTGAAGATGTAGTGGTATCCGATAAACACATAGCGACCGTGGAGGCGCGGATAATCGATCTCATCAATTAATCCAATGCGCAGAGACGAGAAGAATTGAAGAACCTACAAAATGCATGAACGCCGTAACTGGCTGCGAAAACTGATGTTGCGAGGCATAACAAGAAGATATTGGATACGTGTATTGGACAGCTCGTAAATATCTAAAAAGCAATTTCAGAAAATCGCGAATGATTACCTACAAAAGGCGAGGTCGATGTATATGCATGTACGTCTTTTCCACTCAGTGAAAGATGGATAACCGTACAGAATTGGTGAGCGAGCTTTAGCGAGCGATCCAGGCGGTGCAGACCAAATACTTACTCGCGAAAAATAACAGAATGGCCGTCTAGAGTCGAAGGGAGGAGGCTCTCGAACATATTATTCTCCGGCTGGATGAAATTAGAAAATACCGAGTCATGGGGACAAAGCCCATGTTGAAATTAAACGTGAAATCAAGGTGGAAGAACCGACCCGACGCGTAAACGTAAAACAAGTCCAAAATAGCCTGAAACGGAAGGTGGCATCACTAGCGACGAAGACGATTTGCCCCTGATCTATTTTCTACGTGCGCAAGAACGGGAACGAACACGAGAGCACAGGCCCGATGTGGACACTCTTTATCTCATTACATCGCTTCCAACTCTGACCGCACTGCCGGCAAGACTTGTGATTTGCAGAAAAGAGCTGGAAAATGACATCTTGGAAATAAGGAAGTTTTATATTTTCCCAGCGATGTACTGCTGATTGGTAAGCGCAAGGTGAAAATCAATCCCGCAGGGATTGAGCAAACTTTTGTTTCGTAGGCACCCTGGACACTACACCGAATCGGATTTGCGGAAGTACCGCCTTTTGTTAAACCAAAGCCGCGCATATTACGCCGAGAATAACCCTGCATCACATCGATTTAAAGACACGGCGCACGGAAAATTCCCTATTATAACCGGACTGTTTCCTAGGGTACGTGATAATGGTGGTCAGGGTTTGACTCTGAAATTGGAGAGCGGAGAAAAAATCGACTATCAGTATCGGGATGATCCGAATAAGTTAGTAGATAGGCTGAGACTTCTGATTGCTTCCCAGGCAGCCCGTTTATTCCACCAATCGCATAAGCCCGAATATGTCAAGAACGACTCCCTGGTTGGTATGCTATTCCGAAGAGGAGGGACCCACGCAAGTAGGGTTACCAGGTCGCCAAACCTAATAGCCGGACAGACCAGCCAGTTTGGCCGGACATTTGGGTANATTTTGGCCGGACACGCAATCAAAAAGCCTAACTATGTCCGGCTTTATCCGGACGCCTGGCAACCCTACACGCAAGCATAAATCCAAGATCGGTGACTTGGTGCGGATTACAAAAAATTGGGGTGTTTACCACAAAGGCTTCCGTCAGAACTGGTCTGCAGAGTTGTACAAGGTGGTACGTATACGACACTCGTACCCAAGCATGTATTACCTCGAGGACCTACGCAGCGAACCCATCATTGGCGGATCTTACACCGAAGAGATCTGGCCTACGTAGTTTTCTAACATGTATTTGGTGGAGAAGGTGTTGAAACGACGTAATGGTCGCGTGTACGTGCGGCGGCTGGGACACTCCAGACATGATGACTCCTGGATCGCCGAGAAAGATACTTTGTCGTTAAAACACTGCTAAAGGTTTCATTTAATATAAACATATAATTTTTAATTTAAAAAATCGTCACATGTGTGCTTAGAAGCTCGTTCTTTCATTTATATCCCTGTTGTTTCCCCAACGCCTGTGGGCTGTTATGTATGCACACGTGGGTGCGAGATTAATTCTCTAAACGTTTAAAGTTGGAGTAAAACTATGAAGCGTTTCATATCATAATATATATATTCTTATTCTTAACAGGTTGTTTTGGGTGTACTAACGAGAATTTTATTTATTTATTTTTTACAGTTTGTTGTTTCATATGTGATGTGATCGATATAATACATATTCATTCTATAATTTATGTTTTGCGTGCGAAATATTCCAAGCATTGTTAACTAATGTGAAGTTGATTATGAATGGACGGTGCAGACACCTCTATACATCATATTTTTCCTGTTTGCTAGCTTTAATTTTGTTTTAAAATGTTTGGCATGTATGTGAAGGGAGTTTCATTTTTTTTAAGGAATGTTTTGTCTTTTTTTTACGAATCAGTATGGTAGCGAGAGTAATTTTTTTAATCTGTATGTTTTGTTGTCCCCATCAGTATGTTGTGTCTCTTTTTTATAAAGAAGTATGGCAACGGGTATTTTTTTTTTCATGAATCAGTATGTTAACAGGTTTTTTTTTTCAGTATGTTAATGTGTATATTTTTCTCAAGTGTCGACCCTTGACCTTCTTGTCAGTGTGTCTTGCGTTTTTTTTTCGAATGGGCTAAAGAAGAAAGTGTATTTCTTTTTCCCAGCATATTTAACTTTGTATGATAAAATAAATACGCATATGTGAATAAATTTTTCAACGAATTAAAGATTTACATGATAAATGAATAAGCAATCGATCTCTGTTTGAACAATAAATTTAACGTAGCTAGCGTGAAGCCACCACTGTATGTGTGTGAACTGACCGCCTCCGTTCCCAGGCGGTCCAGCTGGCTGCTGCATGTTCAGCAGGAAGGGCACAGTCCAACTCACGGCTGCCAACTCGTGAATACTGCATGTAATGCCAACCTTAACTCCAGCCATCATTGCAGTTGCTACACAGCACGTCTTATGATAATTATCGTGGTCACCTTCATTTGCAAAGTGTTTTATCTCTAATCCTTAATTTATTTAAATAAATAAATACATTCATACACGTAAAATATATCATACGTTATTTAAATTATAGTTAGAGTCTCATTGAAGATTTTTAATTTTTTGTTTCTTAAAAATTATAACAAAACTGATATATAATAAATATTTTCTTCTTTACCAATAGTGTTTTTTTTTAACTTATGTGAGCAGGACATAACTCGAGATACAATAAAAGTATATATATTGTTTTAAACACATTTATTTATGCACACACATTACAATATTGTTATTATACTTCTGCTTAATGCAAGGAATACTTTTTTTACACGTGTTTATTCTTCGAGTCTTGCAGGGCATTACACACGTAATATTATTTTTAATGTACAATGGATTGGTCATGATTTTTTTATTGCATCACGAGTTATCATAACTTCACAAACTTAGGGCTTCGGCGTTGCAGAGGCCACAGCAATATATTTGATTTTTGCACTTGTGAAGTCTTGTGGCGTATGTCTCGATGAGTTGTCGAAACGGCGGGCAGTGGCAATGCTTCAGAAGGTCTATAAAGTTCGTTCCGATAGGGCACGCATTGCGAATCGCCGACTCTTGGCGTCTTCCAAACACATGCACACGATAATAAGGAATTATGGCAGAGTCCAGCATTGCCAGAATTTCCTCGTACGGAATATTCCCCTCGTCCCACCTTAGTCCGTGCGTTTCGTACGTCTGTAGGCAGTACGTCTGTTGAATGTTGCAGTCGAGGTGCTGCCATGGATACGGCGGTTAAAAAGGTGAAAACTTTGATTTTCTCGTCTTCGTCACTGTAAGAGATGGCAATATGCTTGATGGTGCGCGAGTCCAACGGGCGAAAACCTTGGATGCTGCAAAACATTGCATCTTATTTTTGTTATATAAAAAAAATTTAATTTCCCCATGCACACACCGAGTTTCACAAATTTTTTACAAAGTCATTTAAAACTTCATCGAGGTCCATACACATCAGGCACCTGTGATCTGGGTTGGTTTCCTCGCCGGGTATTGCTTACTAGTAAATTTCTTGAAGGGGAGCATCTCCCACAGGTATAGCTTGCGAGTAGATGGTTTGGATGGGGACGTCGTATTCTATGGGGTGGGCGTCTTCAATGGGGAGGGCGTCTTCAATGGGGAGGGCGACTTCTACGCAGAGGGTGTCTTCAATGCAGACGTCGGCTTTTACCGGTGCAGACATCGCGAGGGCTGCTCGGCGGGCCTTGCACCAACTCCTACGATGAGGCAGTCCTGCATATCTTCGTCCTGCTGCAGCTAGGCTGGCAAATACTTGAATAAGGTCAAAATTTCGTAAGATGCGTAGACCAGGAGAAATTTTTTTGGCAGGTACGGTAACTCGTCCCGTTTATCCAAGGCACTAACAGAGCGCACTCTTCCAAACGTCAAAATGGCCGAAAGGATTTTATGGCCGCTCGGACAACACACATACATTTCTAAGAGCGAGAAAAATGACTGGTTTCCGGAGGGGGCTCGGGGGCGTCTAATAAAGAGTTTTCAAGGGGAAAATAATAGTCCACCCTCGCGATTAAATTAGGCCGCCGATTGGTCGGAATGATGGTTTCCAAAAACACCCGAGTAATTAGCCAATAAGAAACATTGGCAGAGCAATTAAAAATTTTGGAAGTTGGTGGGTAATTAGTCCATGAGAATCAGGGGTGGGGTAATAGGTCAATTAAATATATTGGAACGGGGAAGTGGATCTGGTCAGTCGTCTGCTGGGCGCGGTGCTGGGAACAACACCGGCAATGTAAAACAAAGGACAAACTATAGAAGAAATATGGCGATCGAACAAAGGTGAGTGACAAACTCCAGTAATGTATAAACACATGAGAAAAAAAATTCAAGATGACGGACGATGGCTGGAACGCCTACCAACATGGCCTACCAACATGACCACTTGGCAGCCATTTATTATTGAATTCTCAATTTTTCACGTATCATTTCTGCAATAAAACTATAGTTTTCACACACACAATGAATAACTTATGTGTTGTGTAGTTTTTAAAGGAGTTTTAATATTTTATTCTCAAGGGTCATTTTATTTTTGAGTGTTTTATTTCATACAAAGGATGTGAGATTTTGTGTTTTGTCTATGTATACATGCTATAGGGTAAATGTGTATCAACATAATTCAGAATTAATTAATGATCACTGCTTATGTGTCAAAAGTATCACATTAATTACCAACCTGCTTTGAAACTAAGAATCAGTCATATTTTCATCGTATTTTAAAGGTAAAATCATTTTTCCCACCGTCTGTGTCAAACAAAGGGAAGTCGATTCGCCTGGCGTCATTACATTCCAGCTAGACGCCACAGGCAAAGATAGGCGTAGTAGGAATTCCGCTAAGCATCAAACGCACGACCGACGTATCTCTACATAATTATTAATTTAAAATTATCTTTCTTTTCACACTACAAATTTTATTATTCGTGAATTCACAAACACAAAAGGAGTTTTTCAAAATTTAAATGCCGTATAATGGGTAGCAATGTGTTACTGACGTAAGACGCAGTCGGTGCACAATGGACCCCGCAGATAACCGTGCCGCACCCTGACATCATGGGGGGGGGGCTTATTTTCTGGTACGCTGGCTACTTACAATTACTCACAGCCGGGCTGGCTGCTCCGCGGGACCTTCCCCAGACCTCTTTCACCTGTCAAGGGGCGGGCGGCAGGGGAGGCAGCGAGCAAGAAACGTAAATTACCTAGCCTCCCTTTCCTTTAGCCGCGCCACACCTCAGCCAAGATATGTCAAGCCGGGGGCTAATCAAGTTGTCAAGGTGAGCTATGAACTTCGCGCTCGCGGGGGATGCCGGCGCCAAACAACCGCACCCGGGTGGCATTTCCATTACTACCATCCCCCCCCCTCCACCTCTGTCAGGAGTCGAGCAAATGTGCCCCCGTCGNCCCCCCCTCCCCCGCTGTCAGGAGTCGAGCAAATGTGCCCCCGTCGACCGTCTACAGTCTTTTGTTCGTCCCTGTGCGCATCGCGGACTCGCCTCTCTGCAGGACAATGAGGGAGTGAAGAGATTTGGGCGGCTCGTAACATCGAGGTCCTGAGAGCCGACGAGGTGAAGCGAGGCAAGTGCGGATCAGCGCCGGAACGATGGAACTTGGGGAAACGGGAGACCCCCGAGAAAACCCGCCAACCAGCGGCGTCGTCCGGCACGTTCCCCACGTGCGAAAAATCCAGGAGCTACCCCGCCGGGAATCGAAACCGGTTCGCCTAGGTGAGGGCGAGTGATTCGTACCGTTCTGTTCACGATTGGAGTGGAGAGACTAGGGCGAAGGTGAAGCAAGGTGGATGTGGAATAGCGCCGGAACGCAAGGGCGAGGGTGAACAGAAGATCCCCGAAAAAACTCACTGACTACGGCATCGTCCGGCACGATTACCATGTGCGAAAACCCGGCAGCGACACCGGTGCGCCTTGGTGGGGCGCGAGTGGTCTAGCCACTGCGCCAAATGCGGGACCCAGTAGAAGAGCGGGTTATGACGACGATAATGACGAAGATTACGGCGATGATGGCGGCGATGATGGCAGCGATGACAATAGTACTCGTAAATAACAAATCGCTCCTGCGACCTCCGTGGCTTTCAAACGAGAGATTCCGGCCTCCGAATCGCGAGTTAAGTCACCGACGTGTCTAACGTATATCTTACACGTATGTCACTTGGATTCGTAAATAAGTTTTCAGATTATCCCCGGTATAAAAGTGGCGGCACTTATAAATCTAGTTAAATAAAAAATTTTAATAATCATACCACTTGTTCTCCGAGGCCAAACAGAAGCCTAATTTAATGCATAAGAGACTGAAAAAGAACTGCATAAGCGATTGCATGATATAAGGGTGTGAAGACCCATTTGCGAAAAACCACCTGCAGTAAATATTTTTAATATATATATTTTTTTGTGAATCTATTGCTTATTTACTTGCATTATACGAGATGTTCTATCTTCGTGGCATCACGAGGGGCTGATAGAGCGCAAGTGTGTTTAGCAAGCATCAGAACTTTTTCTGGGCATGATGGAGGTGCACAAGTCTGTCGCAAAAATTAACACCGATAATGGGTGATTTTGCTCGCGCTTCTGACCTATCGAAAATGTATCGTTCGTATGTCTATGTGATACACTCTCATGCCCGGGCTGAAACATTGCCAACATGCGTATGTATCTCTGCAGGTTCATAAAGAACTGGGGACTTTTTTAGAATCGTTACTTGGCTCTAATATTATGATGCGTACTCTGTAATTTAGAAAAAATTATATCAGGCTACTAAACATCTTTTTTTTTTTTTTTTTTTTTTAATGGTCAAGTTTTTGGCGTGTGATCATATACGTTTCCTCTGAAGGTTCAAGATGAATACAAATTAAAATAGTAATATTTTTTCACCTCGGAATATCGCTTCGATTCGAAAATATTAATATGTAGCGCTGTTTGGGGCATGAAGTGTATTATCCTAAGTTCGTTACTGGGCAATTTTTTTCTCCTATTTCTGTAATGGGTGGCCTGTTTTATCTTACCTTAATTTGGTTAAATGCGCGCGTGGGTGGGTGTATATATGTATATATATATATATATATATAATAAATGAGAAAAGTTCTTAGGTTCCCCCGTCAAAATAAGGGTTAAATATTTAATTCATGAAAGGAGGTTTACGCTCGTATTTGCAGATGTGAGCGGGTCGAATATTTTATTATATGTTTTCCACCCAAACGGTTTAACATTAACTGTCCACTGTTTATGTGGGCGTGGAAATATTTCTAAGTACATATATGCATCAGCGGATGAAAGTAGATGTTCATTGGATTACGAACAGAATAAAAATTACCCGATTCGGTATATATTCCTAGAGTTAACAGACTGGCCAACAACGCATCGTGTGCGAAATAGTAGCTTTAAATACCTGCAAAATGCACAATGGTATCTCGGTATGCCTGAAATATGCAAGGAATTTCTGATACCAAATAAATCTTGGTGCTCAATATAGTGATTTTTTTTTTAAGTTAATACGTACACATTTGTCTGCAGTACGTGTTGTAATTTTTTTTTTTATGTTTTTCGTCATCGAAACGTGGCTGGCTCGTGATTCTGAAAGCCCAATGCTGCGGATTCGATGTGAGATAAAATGGCGCAACCCCCTTCATATTATAATGAAGACATATAAATATGTTTAATCGTGACTGTATTAGATTCTCTTAAAATAGTAGCGTGAGTTTACAGTATCTAGGTTGTGTGCAAGCTAAAATAATAATAAAATAAAACTTTATACTATTTTGAGACGGATCAAGTTGAGAATCAGGGATGGGGGTGGAGGCATGCTGACTAATTGGTCGAACGAAGGTGAATATTGGTGGAGGGGGTGATGGGGGTGGGGAAATTAGCCAATGAGAAACAGGGGGGAGGGGAACTGACTAATTGATCCAACGAAGGTTTCCGAAAACATCCGAGTAATAAGCCAATGAGAAACATTAACGGAGCAATTAAATATATTGGAAAGGGTGGGTAACTAGCCAATGAGAATCAGGGGTGGGGCAATTGGTCAATTAAATATAAAGAACGTGAAGGGGGGAGGGTCAGTAGTCGGCTGGGCGAGGTGCTGGGGAGAGCAACGTAAAACAAATGACAAACGAAAAAACCAAGATGGCGGTCGAAATAGGGTGAGAGACCAACTCCAGTAATGTATAAACAAATGACCGACGAAACAAAACAATATGGCGTACAGTGGCTGTGACGACTACCAACATGGTGGACTGCACCTACGAATATGGTGGACTGCACTTACCAAGATGGTAGAATGAGCATGGGATGGAGAGGGGGTGTGGGGGAATTTTGGAAATTTAAGTTTATTTTAAATTAATATTTTAAATATTTTTTTATTATTAATATTTTTAATATACTTTATATATATATAAATATATATATATATATTTCTGTGTTTTAAAGGTTAAAGGTCACCGGGGGCCATGTCAGGGTCAAGGTCAGGTCACCTGGATACAATATGGCTGCCGGCTGACTGGAATGACAGCACGAACTGCTCCTAAGCTCCGGTCCCAGGTCCCGACGTGCCAAAGTCCCCATAATCCCTCTACTATAGTAAATTCAAGGATACTTCCAACTTTTCTGAAGCTCTGCTCAACTTCTACTTCCAGGATTTCTCGTCCCCTCATACAAACGGAGTTCGACTCACTAGAAAATTACTCCAAAGGGACAGTGCACCGTATTTATGCGCACTCAGTGTAATAATATTTTGCATAAGAACTATTTCTTTCTAGGAATTGCCAACACCTTTTTTCACCCTATTTTCATTCATATTAATTAGAAATTTAATATAATTTACAAATGAAATATTATAATATATAGATAAAATATAAGAAGAAGCTCAATTTTATAAAACATAAAGTATGTTATGTTCACAAAAGTACAAAGCGCTTGTGATGCATGGCATATTTCGGAAACAACCGAGCATGTCATATACATGAGGTGATTTTACAAACGTTTCTTTTGAAAAGGTTGAAGATACCGCGAGTAGGCTATAATCAGAATATAATCCAGCGAGCGAAACATTGAGAAAAACATAACAGGGAACTGCATACCGACATTTGCGAGGACGGGAATGGAAACTCACTTGGAAAACCCCCCTTCCCAGCGAATTCGGCTATCGAACCTAAACAATTCTGAATATGAGTATGTAATGATAGGTACTGCAATAAATGTAAGTGCCCAGATAAGCTGGCTCCAAACATCTAACGTCTTTCCGCGGTTTCTTCACACTTTTTGGAATCAAACCTTTGAAAAATCACCCCATACATGATGACTTTGAATGTTTCCTACATGTATCATGCACTGCAAGCGTTTTATACGTCTGTCAACATAAGAGTATCTTATTTTTGGTTAAATGGAATTTTTAGTTATATCTTACGCAATATATTATAATTTTTATATATGTTTAATATGAATACAACTAGAGAGAAAACTGATGTGATGGTAATGCCTAGTATATGCACTTTTGAAAGCCATCTGGTTTAGAATAAACAAACCTTAGACGTTAACTTCCACGTGCGGTGGAATATACACACTGTGTTCATTACGTTCATGCCAATATTTAATTTAAAAGGTGGTTGAAGGATAAAAAAAAATGGCTAAAAGGAAAAAAGTAACTAGGGCCTCAAAAGTGCTCACTTTACCGTGAACAGCATTTAAGAAAACGTTCGTATGCAAAATAGCATTAAACTGTGTGCGCGCGAATGCGGTGCGTGGTCCCTTTGGTGTAAGTTCGTAGGCTTAGTTAAGGTTTATTCTACTCAACAAAACGAGATTTCTTATGAAAGAGTTTGGCATAAGAAAAATTTCCGCCCCNCTTAGTTAAGGTTTATTCTACTCAACAAAACGAGATTTCTTATGAAAGAGTTTGGCATAAGAAAAATTTCCGCCCCAAAGTGCGTTGCTGTTCCAAAGAGGCAATTTTTAAGCTAGCGACAAATAGAGAAATTCTATATATTTTTGTGTAAAAGTTTGTGTTTGGCTCGAATTGTATTATATACTTGCTCAAGCCGTAATTTTTTAGTATTAACGTAATTTCTTTACTGTTATTCACGCCCTGCAATGGTGTTTACAAGAGCAAAGAGTAAAAAAACAATTGCGTTGGGCATTGAACATTCGTAACGAAGCTTAGTTCAATGGAAAAACGTCACAAATTTTAGTGCAAGATAAATATAACAGTCACTAAAAGAAACTTTGTACTTTTCTCCTTTCCCTTAGGTAAACTGCACGGAAAAGACCTGAAAATAATATTTAAAACCATTTAGCTATTATTTTTACATTCATTTGTTATATGCCTACTAGTATTTAGTTAAAATAATTGTGTAAGTCGACGTTTTGCTAAATCCGTTTTACGACAGGATATGAAACAAGATTTGAACATAATCTGTTATATTTCCATGCTATTACGAAGAACACAGTTTATTATTTACGTAGGTTCTAACAGTCCAAATATGAATATTTTACACTATTATATTCATTTTATGAAAAAATCCATTATCCAATTTACTTACATACAAAATGGAAAAAACCGGTACAGATGCGACACCAGTGCACTCTGGCGGCTAAAAGTTTTAGTTGCTAAACTGAAATCATTGAGCTTCCCAACCTGGGTGTTAGTTAAGCTTTGTTTGCGTTGGACGAAGTAATAGCCTGAAAGTAGCAGTGCTTCAGGAAAGTTGGAAGTAACCGTGAATAGGTTATACCATAGCGCATAGGTGCGAATCAAGTCGATGAAGCTGTGTCGTAAACCGCGCAGGTCGGGATCACCACCCACTTCCGATTTGTGACGTCATGCCACTTCCTGTTATTGTGCTCTCCTCCAGCCCTCTGCGAACGGAAATGAAGCTCACGTCTGCTTTTTTTGCATACTATGTGCACGGGCCTGTTTCGAGAGGCGGGCGTTGCTGGAATAATCAAATAAGCTGTTTCTGTTTCTCCAGTGATCGGAAACGTTCAACGGAGATTTCTTGACAGTGTTGAATATCACGTGTGGCATTTTTCCAAGAACGGAGGAATGATTCACTACAGTTGGTCCCCGACGCTACTTTGGTCACGTTCAAAATTCATCTTTTAAAAAGAAAAAAAAACTTGTCTACAGCCTAACTATTGCATGTACATGTTAACTGGCTGACTTTTTCCCCAGTAAGACTTGTAGCGAATTACGGAAATAAGTTCAATTTCTACCAACTTATGAAAAAGGCAATTAAAGTTTATGTTACCACTACGTGAAGTTGGATTCTTTTTTTCTACACACGCAACAGTGGGAACCTGGGTGGTGATAACACAGTTGTGTTTCAAATAAAATTCACAGCGTGATTTATCGAGACGTGGCTGCCAGTCATTTCTTCCAATCCAACGTTGCAAAACTTCCCGAATTTAGTTTTTAATAAGGATAAGAGTATAAGATCAGAAGTGTATACTTCAGAGTGTGAGATAACATAATGTAGGGCATTTCTGAAACGGATTTATTTTTATTTAAGTATACTTCGCACAAATATCTTCGTGGATATGGTACTATACGACACGAATATTAAATAGCCAGATGTGAGAAACACATACTCCAGCTAATTAGATCAAATTATTCAATTTATGTGTGTCTGAGGTATAATTCATACAAGAATGTTTAATAAGGAAGTAACTGTTTATAGCAAACTGCTCAAAATTACTTTCAGTAGCCCAATGAAATGTAGATCTATAATGTTGCAAATTTTTATGAGTAAATATCGAACTATACTTTAGTATTTTTTTTAAATGGTGCAAAAGTATTGATTAACTATCTAATATTGGTGTATCGGTTTACAACTGCTGACTGCGAAAGTAATGTCACGTTTTAAATTCAAGAATGATTTTGAAACAATGGGCGGCGCTTCAGTTCCTTATTTCGAAAAATATCTGACAACCACCTCCCAAGTTAAGAAAACTCGTGATTTCGAATATTATAATTTACAGTTTCTGCAAAATGCTAAAAGCCACTGGGTATACAGGAAAGTATAAGCACGTCGCTTTGAAAATGAAGGAGTCTGCTGCAAAGAAAAAAAAGGCGTTAACTTGGAAACATTATTTTAAAAAAGGAATGAAGAGGAATGTGATGTATCCAAATATGTACCTACCGACGAGGAAATATAGGCTACACGCAGTAGATGGTTGTTTCTAGTGACTCACGTAACGGTTGTTACAATGTTACATTACGATCATACAGATGGAAATAATGATCTTTTGATTATTCGAAAAACTAGAATCGCACGACATTCATCTTTAAAGAAACAGATACGTTAGATTTAGTCCGTTTTTGTTTGGAGTAGGTAGAGCTATAAAAAAATTTTAATTTCCTCTTCAATAAACGGTTTTTTAATATCGCAGTTCTGATACGATAAAGACTCTTCTGGCAATTCTGGTGTTAAACATGTCATTGCCACACTGCAATAAAAAAGGTATTAATATTACCACTCTTATTTTTTTTTTCAATTATTTTTTAGAACCATTCGGATATTCCNGCAATTCTGGTGTTAAACATGTCATTGCCACACTGCAATAAAAAAGGTATTAATATTACCACTCTTATTTTTTTTTTTCAATTATTTTTTAGAACCATTCGGATATTCCATTACGTCGATTTACGTAGCAACTGATCTCCATTACTTCACGGGTTCGATAAGCTGCATCATATCTACATGGTTAGTAAGTATCAAAACGATATTGAAAATGGGATGTTGTGTGACTCCAAGAATGGTGGAACATGCTACAACATAATACACATTTATCAAGCAAGGAAAATCACAGCAAGTAAAAAAAAAAAAAAAAAAAATTATGAAAAAATAATTTATATTCTTTAGTAAGATAATAGCTATATAAATTCTAAGGATATTGACATCTGCGGAGTGGCGATAGTTATAACCAGGAAGTGTTGGCAATCGAAAGTTTCTCATATCTGCATGTGGCGTCATAAGCAAGATGAATTCAGGTCGCGGCAGAACAAGCAACACCGCAACGTGTTTTGACCTACAGCCTGGTGAATATATTGCTCACCGCCTGATTTCCACAATTCAGGATGCTTTATTGAATGGGGCAGTAACTGTGTGGTGCACGTGCGTAAATCGGATAACTGGTTAATCTTATTTACGACTGGACAGGAAGTTGTCGTGCTAACAAAACGTCAACAGAACTCGTGGCAAAAAACTTTAAATGTTTCAAAGCTTATTTCACTCAAATATAACGCCGACTGAAGAGCCACCGAGCTTTAATTACTATTCTTATTTCGCAACTGAGATTCCCGTTCATATTGTTAGTATAGCGCAAAGCATAAGTTTTTAGACAAGTACTAGTGTTATTTCTGTCTACGCGTCCTGATGACCCACGACAAATTTGACTAAATCCAAAATAATACATGTAAAAATTGCCAAAAAAAAAAAACTAGAATTTCATGTATTCCCGCGATCCCGCCTCATTTTCTTCTTCTAATGATAAATCTATTCTGCAGATTCGTCTTCATGGTATTCCTAATTCGAAAAGTGGAATGTGACCATTTCGTTTGCCGCCTGCCTGATCATCTGGTATGTCCGTATGCCCGTATTCACTGTACAGGACGAGAATAAAAGAATACCGCAACTCTGAAGGTTTATAATATCAAAACCAAACAACCTACAACCTTGATTAACTAATCAAATGAACCGTGGAACCGTGAAATTTGTTTACCATGAATTCACAAATGTTCAATATGACCACCATGAGCGGCCCGAACGACATCTACGCGATAATCAAACTCGTTCCACGCTCTGTTCAGCATGTCCGGTGTTACGGTTTGGATGGCGTTCGTAACTCTCGGTTTGAGGTGGTGAGGGGGAAGCGAGCTCGTATTCGACACGTCAATGTGAAGGGGACGGTCTGATGTTTCCTTTAAGTGCCGAGAAATGACACTGGGAGCGTCTGTCGTCGCACTATGAGCGTGTGTTGTGTGTTAGTCCGCATAACGATGGCGACGGAACAACAGAAGGCGTTCTGTGTTATTCAGTCAGATAAATGTGAATCGGTTACGACTGTTCAACGTGAATTCCGTCGTAAATACGGACGTCGTCCTCTCGATAGGTGGAGTATCGTACGTTGGTTTCGTCAATTCCGTTACAGAGGGTGCCTTTGCAAAGGTAAAAGTTCCGGGCGGCCGCGTGTATCCGAAGAAAATGTGCAACGGGTTCAACAAGCGTTCATTCGCTGTCCGAGAAAATCCACTCGACAAACTAGCCGGGAAATGCAAATCCCTCAATCGACGGTATGGACAGTGTTGCGAAAGCAATTGCTGTACAAACCATACAGGTTAGAGCTTGTACATGCATGCCCTTACCGAAAGGGATAAAGAATCGAGACGTGATTTCTGCGCGTTCGTTGTTGCCCAGAACGAGGTAGACGATGCCTTCATGTACAAGCTGTTTTTTACCGATGAAGCGACGTTCCATACAAATGGTAAGGTGAACCGGCACAACGTGCGGATATGGGGTCAGGAGCCTCCACATGAAACCACCGGACACGAGCGCGTGTCCCCTAAAGTGAACGTCGTTTTGCGCTGTATCCAAAGACACTGTTTTCGTCCCTTTCTTTTTTCACGAGCCCACTGTTACTGGAATCCCTTATTTGGACATCCTTACAGAGTGGTTGTTTCCTCAGTTATAACAGGCGGCGGGGGACTTTATTTTCCAGCATGATGGTGCGCCACCCCATTGGCACCTAGCTGTTCGCGGATACCTGAACGAGACGTTGCCGCAACGCTGGATTGGTCGAGGAGCAGCTGGTGACCAGACTCTTCATCACTGGCCCCCCAAGAAGCCCGGATCTTACCTCGTGCGATTTTTTCTGTGGGTTTACATAAAGAATCAAGTGTTTCGTCCACCATTGCCAGCTAACATTGACGACCTCAAAACGAGAATTACGGGCGCCATCCTAACCGTAACACCAGATTTGCTGACAAGAGTGTGGAACGAGTTTGATTATCACGTAGATGTCGTTCGGGCCGCTCGTGGTGGTCACAGTTAACATTTATAAAGATAAGGTAAACAAACTTCACGATTCCACGGTTCATTTGATTGGTCAATCAAGGTTGTAGGTTGTTTGGTTTTGATATTATAGACCTTCAAAGTTGGGGTATTCTTTAATACCCATCCTGTATAATAGATTTCATTTCTGACTCACACTATATGGGATTTACATTCAAGCTTACGTGATACCACGTAATATATTGGCTCATTTAGGTTATCCTAGTACTACTTGCGATAGCTATTATTTTACTTAGTTTGTTACTGATGTACGCGGGAATAAGCTGAAGTCTAATTGATTTTTTTTTTTAATTTTCGTTTTTTTATTAAACATGATGGTAATGCATCAAATTTCAGAATTTGCTTACGTGGTGTGCAGTGTGATGTATTTGTTTAAAATAATTGGGATTTTCGAAATCAATCACTGCCCTCAAAATGTTTTGAGTACACGACGCTAGACACAGATGATGTAATCTGCTAGGTGTTTGTTGTTTGTCATAATTCATACAGGACCGGTAATGTTTGGCGATTAAAAACGTGTAACAATGAACAGCTTATCAAACTTATTTCACGACTGCATTAAAGCGAAAAGCAAAACGCCGTTGAGTAATTCCATTCTATAAATATTTGCAGCCAATAACAAACTATTACAAAAACTATGCGTGTCAAGGAAAATATGTTTCACATAGTATAATATAAAACTTTAAGACAACAATTTTATAATTATGTCTGACACGCCAGAGCGTTTGACTTCCGATAATCGAAGCGATCGTAGATGGCACACGTGCTCTGCAATGCTGTTCGCCACCAGATTTACTACTTATGGCGTCACTTGTCATAGACGGCAATTAATGGATGAAGTTAAAATTCTAAATGAACTGTTCTTATCTTTTAAAAACACGGACGTCAGTTCGCAGTTTTGAGTATCGTGAATGCTAAATTATCAATAATAACACGGTTTATGTGATATTTATTCGCATATTTTCATGCACACTATACTACTTTCAAAATGTAAAACAAACAGTTTTGTAGTTCAACCGAGATTTTTCATACGTGCTTGTAAACACATCGGCTTCCATGACTGTTCCAGAAAAAAAACATCCCTTCCGTTTTCAAGGAGTATCAATGAAGTACTTATGTGTGGGAGAGAAGTGCGAAAATAGTATGACAGCCAACATCTGCACATTTGAAGTGTATTTAGATATAAATATTCCAGTATTTCCTTGTCTTACTTAACCAAGCTTTTGGGAAAAAATAACTTCAACCTTCACAATGTTTAGTTAGTTTTTGTACATCTGTGTGTTAGGTGAACGGTTCCAATTCGCAGCAAAATTCCTGCCTCGGTGCATTTATTTTGTAGGTAAGCTACAAAGAAAATTATACCAGGTGCATCGACGAATCTGAAAGCCGCAGACGAATACAATTAATTTTCGTATCCGTGTTGACAATTTCTGCATTACTGAAATTATTTTCGAATCTCCCTTGCCAGCACGGGATTGTCTGTTAAGGGCGACCACACAAGCACACACTTCGTTATAGCAATTTTTTAAAATGAGAAATTTACGTCAACGATATGTTATAGTAACACCTAAAATTAATTAGTCCTATACGAATAATTGAAGAATAAACACTTAATTATTTCAAGTCTCTTTTACGCAAACGAACCAATCTAATAAATAATCTACCTAATAATCTCATTACGACACCGTCTGCGTTCCTCCGACCGTCGGCGCGCGCATCCAGACACATCGGTGCTCGCGGTAAACAGAAACTTGTTCACCGTCGCAGCGGCGCAGAGCTCCAGTACAGAGACGCACAGAAGGCGAATAAGAAGAGTTATCGATTCCCTTCCGCCGACAATATCTGCTTGGCGTAGCTGACAAAGATTAATAGTAGCCCGCGGACCACGCCGCAGGAAGAA
>NQII01003105.1:45417-70707 GCA_002778355.1 Clitarchus hookeri | reverse complement strand
GAGAGAGGACGTGCTGGCAAACAAAAAAAATCTACTAAAATATTTACATATTCGAGAAAGGGACCGCGTTCGACGCCTACACGCGTGTCTGAAGTTCGGCTTTTATGATGCGTAACATTATACGCGATGCAGGAGAATGTATGTATATTTTTTTTTTACCCCCCTATCTTTCTCTCCCAGCGTCGGGCGAAAGCAGTAGCAATGCCGGAGCGGAGGATTCCCCCCCTGCCCCCTTGGCGAAACTCTTTCGGAATTTATGAATTCCGTTAGCGGCTCGCGCGCGCGTGAATCACCAGTGACAGGCGACGTGCAACAGCCGTGCTTGCTGGTCCTCGATGTCACTGGCTGGTCGAGATAATCTTTTCAAAACCTGTCATGTGGCAGCGTGCCGCTTATAAAGATTCGCGGTGTCGCCATCAACACTCCATTAATTTTAGCGTGATATATATATACATACATATAATACATATATTGTTTTTTTTTTGTATTTTTTTTTTTTTCACCGCTCAAAACGCCACGCGTAAAACATTTAATTTCTGTCGATGCCCCCGTTCGCGTCGAATATGATTTATGTGGAGGCCAAGTCCCATATGTTATTTTTATGCGTGACGTTTTCCGACGCCGATATCTAGTGATGGCGTCATAATTCAAAATTTGTGAGCTTTATTTCTGTTCTGTTTCTATTTACGTCTTTAAATTACGCGGCGTTGTGGTAAATGAAATAATATCCGTGAGTTCAATCCTCGCTGGAAAGAGTGATGGATCGACTTTTATTTAAACAAAAACCGAGTTAAAAGGGCTTGTACACAAATATTAATGAGAATTATTAACTANGATGGATCGACTTTTATTTAAACAAAAACCGAGTTAAAAGGGCTTGTACACAAATATTAATGAGAATTATTAACTACTTTATTAAGTAGTAAATACCAGCTGGCATCAACCACGCCATCTCCAAGATAGGATGATAGCTGCCGAATTTCTTCAAAAGTTTAAATAGCTTCGGCTGCAGTCGCTATATATTTTCTATATATTTTCTTTTTCTATGCCCAGAGCTGGCCTGCCAAGATTTTCCTCGAATATCTTCCCACTTGTTGAAACCGTAGGCAAGATTTTACTAGCACTGTGTCTGACTGATGTTGGCACTCGAAGAATTATTCTTTTTTCTGGCCAATTTTTTTTTTTTTTTTTTTTTTTTTTTTATTGCTGGCGTGACACCAGTAATTTGTGTAGTCATTGTACTTTCTCCACCATTCGGAAGTTTCCCGGCGATTTCCATGCGTTTTATTGCAACTTCTTCAATCTGCTGCAACTAAACTAATTTTGAATGAAAATTTGAAAAATGCCTGCCCGAAACTAGGAGTATTTTTTAAGTAAAAACTGATAGGCCCTACATGCTTACATTAACGTTGGCGGTGAATTAAGTTCTGAAAAGTCGTTTTACGTTTTATCGAACGGACAATATTTAAAATGGCTGTCACTGAAACACGCATATTTTTGTTGTATAAGTTACACTTTGAAGTAAAAGTTTTGTAAAATAACATATTTAAGGAATTCACGGTTTTATTTGATCAACGAATGACTATATAAGTCTATGTCTGTGACGTTATTGTTTTCCCCAGGGGAAGAAAGGAAACAAAGGCGGATCCAACCCCCTCCCCCTCCGCCACCCCTCCTGGGAATTCTTTACATTCTGTACACAACCCGACGTTCTCTGGAAATATGTTAGTAATTTAATTTGCAAAAAAAAAAAAATTCTCTTTTTAAAGCGACAATGTATTATTACTATGAGAGTTTTTTTTTGTTCATATTTTCGTAATTTCACTTAGTCTTACTGTCATGGATACAGAACCAGTATTTTATGAAAACGTAACGTTTTAAGCTGTTCTTACTAATTACATTTTATCGATGTGCGGAATAAATCCATGCAAAAAATGTTTGTATTTATAAGTATGAGTCACCCAACAAGCTCACCGAAAATAATTTTGTTTCCGTAAAGTATAGACACATGTTTATAATACTATAAAAATCATAGACTTTAAACCAAACCTCTCCCCCTTCCTTGGATACGACGCCGAAAGAAAACACAATGGGCGTAAAGGAGAAAGTGAACAGACCTTTCTAAAGTATTTAATTTACCCTGAACCGTCGGGCGCACGTAATTTACGTGAAGTGACGGAAAGAAAATCTTTAGTCCTTTACTTCATGTTACGTTGCTGAGGCAATTAGAAAACGAGTCGGAAATTGGGAGGGTTTGGTCTTTAGGCCACTGGTGCGTGCTGAAAATCATCAGAGATCGTAATCGTGTTATATTCAAATAGCATGATCGGAAAAGTGTACACATGCCTCTTAGAGCTCGGTAAGTGTGCAGAGAGGTCAGAACTTCAGTTTCAGGAACATTCACAACTCACAAGACAATCATGGGGACTGCAGAACTTCACACATACTGTCGTCATCTCCCTGCAGATCACGGGTTTTATGTCACATTATAATTAAACAAAAGGCGATTGAAAGTAAAAACTTTGCTTAGTATGCTGACCTACAATTATGAACATTTTTATAATTATGACCACGAGTCAAAAATGCGCCAAATTTTAAGACATAAAAGTACAAAATGTATCAAACCAACAAATACATATAGTTCAAGTTGTTNTCACAACTCACAAGACAATCATGGGGACTGCAGAACTTCACACATACTGTCGTCATCTCCCTGCAGATCACGGGTTGTATGTCACATTATAATTAAACAAAAGGCGATTGAAAGTAAAAACTTTGCTTAGTATGCTGACCTACAATTATGAACATTTTTATAATTATGACCACGAGCCAAAAATGCGCCAAATTTTAAGACATAAAAGTACAAAATGTATCAAACCAACAAATACATATAGTTCAAGTTGTTNTCAAAAATGCGCCAAATTTTAAGACATAAAAGTACAAAATGTATCAAACCAACAAATACATATAGTTCAAGTTGTTACTAACACTTAGCCCTTTTATTATAGTGAACAAATAACCTTTTAATTTCTACACTTTCAAATAGTAGCGAACAAAATATTGGATGCTATTTTGAAATTAATAAAATACACATTATACCACTGATAAAGTATTAATAAATAATTAATGCGATTTTTATTAATTTTAAACACAAAAATATATCATGTACCAATGGCCTCAAGGAGCAGCAACAGCATCAAAAACAATTTGCGGAACGTCACACGCAGCTCAGAGAGCCTGGATCAGCCTCGCCACAACCCGAATGCAAGGTCGCCACGCTAACCGCAAGCTCGAAGACGCTCGGTCATTCACACGAAGAGAAGACAACACGTCTCCGAATGCAAATTAATTCTACGGACGCTTTCAGCGGGCAAAGCGATGCTACAGCGCTGCCATTTACAGCTGCGAGAACCACTGCAAGTTCTCCTGAATAAACTGCTACTAGCGACAATATTTTTCTTACAGGATGATGTTTGTTCAGCTTCTGCTGCGTGGTTTTGATATATTCAAAACGAACATTTTTTTTAATGCATCCAGAACCGGATGTCACATCTAAAGTAATACATCTAAAGTAATGATTGCACGAGTTGGTAACAACGCAGAAATTGTGCCATATTCCGTGCTCCTTCTTCGTCCATGTATGTGAATATTTCATTTCCAAAAGCAATATACGTAATTCGATCAAAATCGCAATATATTCACATTTCTGAAACCGTCTTTGAACTTCAACTAATGACTGTCCTCCGTTAGCAGCGAAGATACAGCAAGTAGTCTGCTTTTACGCTGCAATCGCTGCTCGAACGCTGCGTTTCAGCGAAGCTGTTGAATGCCGTGCAGCGTAAATCACTGCTGTAGCGCGTTGCCAACTAAACGCGCCCTATGTTTCACTGCTTTTCTATACATTCCGGGCAATACAATTGACAAGTTTCACAACCTTACAATTTTTTTTTGTCCTGGCGTTGACTTACACGCCTCTTCAAATAGACCTACGCCCAGTCCGAAGCACAGAATAAGAAACCAGTGTATGGTCATTGAAGCTTCATTCAGTAATTTTGTTATTACCTATACACACAAATTTTAGCAATCTCCAACCAAGTTATATTTAGTGTAAGAAATCTCGAAACGAGTATGCAAACAAACTCATATTTCGAAAAACACGTCAGTTTCCAGAGAGAAAGCACTTTCTTTTTTATGCAGTTTACACGTTGATTACTTAAGTAAGCGTGGTACATTGACAGGAGCCAATATTTCAATTACCTGATGCAAGTAAAACTCATCAAGGATTTTTCCGAAAAAACTAATGAAACATGTTGCTTTCAAATTATTTCTACTCTACTTGCAGCTATTTGCAAAATGTTAGCCCAAGTCGTGGAGAAATAGTTCATCCCTTTTAGTAACAGTGAAAAAATTATGCCACAGAAGACAGGACTTTTTAATGCAGAATAATATTCGATGTTAACAAAACTATTTCACTAGAATTTTACTAGATCTTTCGGTGACCTACTGGACATTCTTTATTCATTACAATATAAAATTATTTAGAATCCTGACAATTAAGTCATTAATTTGTCAATGGGCAAATTCATTCAACTAAGTAAGTTTAGCCTGTATTTTTAAATGAAAACAGCCAGATCATTTGGTTCTAATTTGCTCGATAATGATGCACGTAACTTTTTATTACATGATACAATATAGACCCGGCCGAAAACACGACCGCTTTCAAATCTGCAACGGCCACATGTAATTACAAGTTTAGGCACTAACCAATTCATCTGAAAGTGACCGAAAAACAATAACAGTTAGTGAGTGACGTGAACATGCTTGTGATTTTACTTATCCAAGGAAAGAGTTTAGCACGGAATATTTTTAAAAAAACCTCTCAACAGGGCATCATTGACCACTTAATAATGGAAGGTATAAAGGCAGCAGTATAAGTCCACAAAATATCAGTTTCGTAAGCATGTATACCATGGTGTTAAAAGCATGGATTACAAAGAGATAAATAATAAACAATACCAGTGTTCTCGTGTGTCACTGTGAAAAAAAAGTATAAGACTGCGCTGTATAGATAAAATAAATAAGGAATAAAGCAGAGAATCAGGTATACGAAGAGCAGTACAGTTGTGTCCACGATGTATCTTAAGTTCCGCCACCCACTTCAGAAGTGGACCCAAAAAAAACGTAAAAATCTCGTACACACGCGTTCCATTTGGCCTTGTTTCCAAGCTACGACCAATGTATTCCGTTCAGTTGTATACAACATTCAATACCTCTTGATTTATGTAGTACGTATGTTATTTAGGTTGATCCTATTTAATCCCTTCATAAGTGAATTTGAAATTCCACTGTGCTGTTACAATTACGCAAGTCAGTTGGCATAACCTGGTTCTTTGAGGGATGGAGGTCGTAATTAAATAAAAGAGATTTAATTATAATTTCCTAATTTATTTACAAACGCTACAAAGAGAATACTTTCGATTCAAAATCTCACAATAAATGGCTATCATCTGCTGTTTACAGCTAAAGGTTGAAAAAATTTGCAATCTTAAATCACGTAGAGCGCAAAGTTACAACTTAACTTTAATTATGAGGAATACGTTTCATATTTTAATCTAGAGTGTAGCTTACGTCCATACCACAAGCCTGTCCTCATTAGAGTTGAGTCCACGTACATGCAACCTTCATAAACAAACATTCCTCTCTCCTGTACAAATAACCGTATGCTCCTATTATTATCAATAAAATCTCAATTTCGGCAGGTGAAGAAACTTCTTCATTTTTCGTAATCCACCTATTAGATTTCTTTTGCCTCCGAGCTCCAATATTCCCCTATCTTTGCACATTTCTTCACTATCTTTATCCGTCATCTTTGCAGTCTTCTTCGAAGCGGTCTACGGCCGACTTTCAATTCAAACGCTCTCTTTGGCTGATCTCTCTTTATTTGAATCGTCTATAACATTCATATAAATCTTTCCTTTTCCACCTGTTGCTGGTTCCCTTTCGTACATTTTCATCTTCTCTACGCATCGCATGTTTTCCAGTTCGAGTACGTGTTAGCGAAGCAATTATGATTTCTATATCCCTGTCAACCTGCGTACTTTTTCACCTGTAATATTCAACCACACATATCAAGTGTAACAGACTTTCGAATCGCCCAAAGTCTTGATGGAATGCGAGTTAAGAAATATCACTCCTAATGCAATCGACTGTGTTCGAACCCACAACTTGTCGAATGCTAGGTATGGGAATTGAAATAAATGGTTTTTAAATTAAATTACTTCAGCGACATGGTAGCAACAAACTATTNGAATGCTAGGTATGGGAATTGAAATAAATGGTTTTTAAATTAAATTACTTCAGCGACATGGTAGCAACAAACTATTTTTAAATGATGAATTATATATAAACAATCCTATTTTAAGCAATCTTTTCAACTGTGGGTTATCTCATTTTTTAAATNTTTAAATGATGAATTATATATAAACAATCCTATTTTAAGCAATCTTTTCAACTGTGGGTTATCTCATTTTTTAAATGAATAGCCAGATGTTGACCAATTCTGAAGGAAAAAAAATAGCTTTCCTATATTAAGTTAGTTGCATATAAACCTACTTTCTTAGCTACGGCCAGTACAAACGATTAGGGGGAAAACCATTGCGCTAACTATNGTTAGTTGCATATAAACCTACTTTCTTAGCTACGGCCAGTACAAACGATTAGGGGGAAAACCATTGCGCTAACTATCTTTCTTGAAACAAAAGAAATGCTTACTTTTCTCATTGTCACCGAGATTATTTACAAAACTTTTATTCTATGAGCAGTATTACAGGCTTTTCAACTTTGCTACAGTTTGTTAAAAATCTTCTGTATGAAGAGAAGTTTCTTTACACGCCTTTATTCGGGAAACACAAACACGCATGTTAACACAAATGTAATGTACACACGCATACACACACACGATGTTTTGTTAACGGATAAGTTATGGAAAACAAACACTAGATGCGTGTCTCAGAAGTTATGAGCAGGCGCCGTGGGATGGTGTTCTTGACACTTCCATGCATACCGTAGACAACTGTCTTCGTGTCCCACAGAAAGGTAGACCTTTGACCAGCACTGTACACTGAGAGGCTCAGTGCCCAATGATCTCCTCTGGAGGTAACTATTTTCTAAACCCTGCTACTGCTTTGCGTTATCACTGGTGCATAACACTGATCACGGAACACAAATCCTACATAGCTTATTTGTTGCCAACAACGGAACCAGTTCTTTGCCCGCTGAAGTACAGCACGCATTAAAAAAAATACCTTATTTGTAACACCGGACACAATACGTTAATGTTTACGCGTATCTCAGCGAATAAATATCCTAGCAATACGAATTTTTGGCAGAAAAATAAATAACCAATTATGTGCGCAAAGGTTTTTTTTTATCATATTAAGTGCATTCAAAAAGAAAGAAAATTGCAAAAATTATTTCTAAAAAAATAAATTTTTTAGAGAATAACTGCGCAGTTTTCTTAAGCGATAAAAAACCGTAAAACCGTATTGTCATAATTATAACCCCGCGCTTTTATCGCTTGTGTTGATGTCACCGCGTTACANGTTAGTTGCATATAAACCTACTTTCTTAGCTACGGCCAGTACAAACGATTAGGGGGAAAACCATTGCGCTAACTATATTTCTTGAAATAAAATAAAATGCTTACTTTCCTCATTGTCACCGATAACATTTACAAAACTTTTATTCTATGAGCAGCATTACAGGCTTTTCAACTTTGCTACAGTTTGTTAAAAATCTTCTGTATGAAGAGAAGTTTCGTTATACGCCTTTATTCGAGAAACACAAACACGCATAATAACACAAATGTAATGTATACACACATACACACACACACGATGTTTTGTTAACGGATAAGTTATGGAAAACAAACACTAGATGCGTGTCTCAGAAGTTATGAGCAGGCGCCGTGGGATGGCGTTCTTGACACTTCCATGCATACCGTTGACAACTAACTGTCTTCGTGTCCCACAGGAAGGTAGATCTTTGACCAGCACTGTACACTGAGAGGCTCAGTGCCCAATGATCTCCTCTGGAGGTAACTATTTTCTAAACCCTGCTACTGCTTTGCGTTATCACTGGTGCATAACACTGATCACGGAACACAAATCCTACATAGCTTATTTGTTGCCAACAACGGAACCAGTTCTTTGCCCGCTGAAGTACAGCACGCATTAAAAAAAATACCTTATTTGTAACACCGGACACAATACGTTAATGTTTACGCGTATCTCAGCGAATAAATATCCTAGCAATACGAATTTTTGGCAGAAAAATAAATAACCAATTATGTGCGTAAAGTTTTGTTTTTATCATATTAAGTGCATTCAAAAAGAAAGAAAATTGCAAAAATTATTTCTAAAAAAATACATTTTTTAGAGAATAACTGCGCAGTTTTCTTAAGCGATAAAAAAACCGTAAAACCGTATTGTCATAATTATAACCCCGCGCTTTTATCGCTTGTGTTGATGTCACCGCGTTACAGATCTGAGTCGCGCAGGAAAGCGTAACCATGGAAACACTAGGCCGTAACGCTGTGCCTCGAACACAACAAATATCTCANAGATCTGAGTCGCGCAGGAAAGCGTAACCATGGAAACACTAGGCCGTAACGCTGTGCCTCGAACACAACAAATATCTCAGGACCCACGTGTTATTAAGCAATATTAATTCCGTCAGTTGTTGACGGGATGATGTGAAGGGTGGGGACAGGAAGAGAGGAGACAAACGGGACATGATACCACCCCCCGCAGCCACTAGCCTCGTTTTTCCGGGTCGCCAGCGGAATGTTGCGCAGCCAGGAAATAAAGCGCGCCGGCAGACGTGACAGAAACTCGGCGGCTGCGGTGTCGAGTGGGATGTGCCAACAAGCTCCCGCGACCCGGGCGCGACAGGCGACTATCCCCCCCTCCCGCACCTTCTGTCACCCGCATTGCGCAAGCGCCGTGCGACGTAACCAGTCTCTCGACCAGAACCTCGCATTCTGGGCAATCCCGAGCATAGTATGAGGTGTACACGTTCTTCGTCTTCTGCGGGTGTGCCCGACTAACGTCACTTCCACTACACGTCGGGAACATCGATGTTGAAAAGTTTGGCCACCAACAATTTTACGCCACTAGGTAAGCGCTAGTGTCGGCAATGTACCAGAAACTCTATATTTTCTACGTTGAAAAAATACAGAATACACTTCGTAACTGAGTAAAATCTTTCTCTTTTACTATTCGCGTAGATTAAAGTTGTAATTAAAAGTTTAACTTTCGGAACACTGCGCATCTGGCGGCGGAAATTTTCCTTATGCTAAACTCTCCCATAAGAAATCACGCTTTTGTTCCTAACCTGAGGAGAATAAACCTCGACCCCACTTAGGTTTATTCTACTCAGGTTAGGAAAAAAACGGTGTATCTTATGGGAGAGATTGGCCTCAAGGTGCGCTGGTCTTCAAAAAAAGCTCACTGTTAAAGTGGCAGTAAATTGAGAAATTATATTTATTTGCGTGTAAAAGTTCGTGTTTGGCTTGAAATGTGATATATTCTTAGGCCAGTCCGTATTTTACGCATTAACATTATTTCGTAACTATTATTCACTCCGTCCAATGGTGTTTACAAGAACAAAAAAGTGAATTACAACCGTGTTTGGAGTTCAGCGCTCATAAGCAAGCTTATTTCAATGGAAAGAACACCCACACACCCACACACACACACACACACACACACTCTCTCTCTCTCTCTTTAGACGATGCCTTTCGAGTGCTTTCAACACATCGCGCACGTTAGAAATGCCACTTTCAAAGCACTTTTCAAAGACGCTGTTTCCAAGCACCGTACCGCAAAACGTACGGGTGTTGCACGTACAAAAAATACTCAATGGTTTTCCACTGAACACGCCGTGCACTTCCACCATAAAATAATATATAGGTGACAGCATAAAGAGATAAAGAGATATATTTCAAGACCTGTTTTTCGGAATATAGGTTCTTTCGACTGCGATGTTATGAAGGATGGTAATGCTTTCGTAAAGCAAGTTACAACAGCAGAAGAGAGTTTCGTACTTCTCAGCTNTGCGATGTTATGAAGGATGGTAATGCTTTCGTAAAGCAAGTTACAACAGCAGAAGAGAGTTTCGTACTTCTCAGCTGTATGCATAGATTCGCCCTTCAGGGAATGACTGCACACAACGGATCTGGTATTCTCGAGGTTTGTTTCTTCAGACATCCTCACAACAGTACAGTGACTGGTGTTAATTAGTTGAATCAGATTGATTCGAGAGACATTATATCTTGGAAGACTTTCNTCACAACAGTACAGTGACTGGTGTTAATTAGTTGAATCAGATTGATTCGAGAGACATTATATCTTGGAAGACTTTCGCTATTAATGAACTTGTTGCCAGTTCAAAGCCTTGCGCGGAACGGCGATGACGCACATAACGCGCACGGTATTGTCGCCCTAATAGCTTCCTTGCTAACTTGCCTTAAACGCAGAAAATATAGCTCGAGGCAAGCGGACCCACCAGAACAGCATCCGACAGGACTAACCTGCGTGGGTGGCCGGATTACAAAGGACTGATACACGCTCATTAAGCGCAAACACCCACAGCTATGCACGCAAGCTGAAGGCGACTAATTTTTTTATACAACAATTATTTAAACACTAATTTTGTGAATTTTTTTTCTTTTAAAATAAAAATTGTGTAAACTGGAGTTTTGTGGATAAATTTGAGTTTATCAGCTTATGCATAACAGAAAAAAATCTCAGTTGTGCGTGCTTTAACGGAAATTTTAAAGATTCAGGGCCATCCCATTAGAACTGTTACAGTGGTATAGTAATTTGCATTTGGAACCACAGAGAAATGCACTAACGATCATTTGGCGTATAGCAGCACATGTGGTAATACGAAAATACATAAAAAGTTATCTTTCCCACCACAATTTTTTCCAACAGGCTGTGTTCGAACTTGCAAACTCTGCTTACGAATGCGAGTGGTTACAGTATTAACTTCCGGTTAAGTAAATCCCAACAAAGAACACGTTTTTGATAGCCGAGAGTGTTAACAGCGGTGGAAAAAGACTGCAGAAATTCTTGGTTTACTTGATAAATCATAATCAATTAAGCGCACGTAAAAAGCCGAACCAACGAAGGGCACGTAACAACCCATGAAGATGCTTTCGACGTAAACATTTCGTAGGTTACTTCACCGTGATCCTTGCGCAAACAAATGCGAATGGAGATATGCGCCGTTAAGAAGTACGTTCGCCTTGTGCTTCCATGCTGCGTTCGAATGTCATTTAAAATGCTGCGATTTACGTAATAGTAGAACTGCTTACACACACTTCTTAAAATTTAACTCGTTTCAAATTAATGGTACTCTCCACTTCCAATCTACAACTAGAGCTGCCTTAATTATAGCATTCGAAAGTCTGTTTTATCTCCTTCACATAATTTACATTAAGGAGTTTAATACGAATAAAAAGTGATCTACGCCATTTAACATTCGTCGAACTTTGATGAAATATCAAATAATGTTTTATGGTAATTTTCAAGGCCAAAAGTTTTTATATCTGATTTTTTTGTTACAACTCGGTTCTTGCCAGTGTTTGAAAAGTGTTAGCAACCAGCGGTTGTACAAACTTTGGCTGGCTGCGTGAGAATTCGTTATGATTCCAAGGTTTAGTTATCTGTCTATAAACCAACGAAAATAAGTGGGAAAGTCCACAGTTTAATAACAATTTTGAATGCATAGTGGAGCATCTGCGACTGAGGCGTAGGACAAAATTTACTTTGATAAAGTTGGATTGTCGTAATGACATNAATGCATAGTGGAGCATCTGCGACTGAGGCGTAGGACAAAATTTACTTTGATAAAGTTGGATTGTCGTAATGACATAGCAGGTACTATATTCCGACACACATGCAGCTGTTTGTAAATCCCCTAAAGAGCTGGACAACCCTTTTGTTACGAGGGGCTGTCAAGATCTACAGTCACGCTGGCAGCGAGTTATGAAAAGTAGTTCCAAATTGTAACGTATAACTAAAAAATTATTTTCAAAATTTATTGTCATTGAAATTAGTTTTTGTATTATTATTATTATTATTATTCTGTGACAAATGGAACAAGAACGGGCGTGGTAGGAACGTATTTATCTTCCTGAAGATATAACGGTGCCACTTCACCGGCGCATGAATAACAGTCATTAGGCCTCGGCAAAGTTACTACTTACACCGGGCGGAAGGATACACGACAGGTAGAAAGGAGGCAAAGCAGAACTTTCAATGGCGCCCAATTAACAGCGAGGCAGCTACAGCGCTGGGATAAGCCCGTTTCTAATTTTCGCGGAGGTTTCGTCTGGATCTCGCGCAAATCGTGCAAAATTTACAATTACGAAAGGAGAGGAGGGATAGGATGACTTGTCCTGACAAACGAGAAAACGCCTTGTCAAGTACCAGCCGCATCTTAACTACACATTCAGAGCTGTGCAATATTCACTTCCCACCATCGCTTCGGTACGTGCTAACCGCTTTCATATCGATGCGGCATATCATTCCCATACGGTATTGAAAATCTACGGCGATAAATCGCATTTATTGCTCAATTAGATATCGTGCAGAGCATCGCTGTAAATCTCATTCGATAACGCCAATATCGAATACGTAAAAGCCCGAAATCAAAATACTGAAATTTCAGCCTATTATAATTGCCGATATCGCAGATATACTGGAATGTTGGAATACCGCAAGTCACTAATATCGCTGCACCTAAGATATCGTTAATAAAACAAATATCACGATATGGAAAAAACTAAAACATATATATGCATGTATAGAGAGAGAGTGAAAAAGAGGGGGTAGAGAGATAGAGAGGGGGGGTAGGCATTCGAAAGGGAGCATCGTTTTGGCCGCACATGCCAAATTTCAACACTCTATTTCTAAATGTTTAGAAATGGCATAGGAGGGGCCTATACCGATGTATATTAACCATTGACGAAGATGTGTCCAATTACCGGTCGGGAGTGCTTTTGTCTCTCGGTCTTTTTATCTAAGTAAGAGAGTTCTATGTTGTTCATTGCAAATGTTCTATGCATGACACTTTGCAAGATCTTGGTTGCAATCTGCTGATATCGTCCATCCAATGTGCGCGTCGCTGTGTTCCCTCGTTGCATGTATGGATTATGTCCCGTGTTGCAGGTGAACACACGTTGTGACTTTGTGGCGACTGGCTCCATTTGGACGGTGGAATATTGTCTACATGTCGTCAGTAAGGGAGCAGAGCAGAAGTCTGTGAACTTTGTGCGGGCATTGCACCAAAATGCAGTGTTTTATTGTGTTACTGTGAACATTGTGAACTGTGTCATGAAGGCAAAATTAATATCATTTCAGTAAACACTGTAAAAATTTTCTGTCTTTCATTGTGTATGGGAGCATTGCGTTGATTTATTTGCTGATTATTGCGCTGATTTATTTGTGGCATTATGTAAAACTATATATATATATATTATATATGCCTTAAATAAACGTTGGAAAATCACCCACAATTTTTCAACCAACTTATCTTCTAAACCACTGTACTGCCTGTTTCCTTTTATAATTGGATGATTCAGTTTTGACTCTGCTTGGCATTTCATAGACCAACTAAAAACGTATGATGTTAGTGTGTCAGGATTTTTGTTGGCCCGGAGTAATGGGAAAGTAGCAACATACATACACGACAACCAATTATTGTAGAAAAATTTCTGACGTGTACACAGCGCCTTGAAACTCAGCAGACAGTTAAAATTTCCCGTGATAAACCATCACCTCTACAGCAGTTCAGTTTTCGGACCATATCGATGCAATGGTGCGATGTATCAATAATTTTGTATCGAGAACTATATGTCTCGATATCGCACAGCCCTACACGGATTACGCGCACCCAACTAACTGAGAGAATAACTTAGCATCAACACTTCATTTTCGACTTCGAGTCAATATCAAATTGGATGAAACGGTAGGAAGCATCAACACTTCATTTTCGACTTCGAGTCAATATAAAATTGGATGAAAAGGTAGGAGGCTCACGGTTAGTAGACACGGTTGCCTTGACCCACAAGAGGGGGGGAGGACCTGTTGCTCCCGGCCGGCATGGATGAGGGTGTGGTCAGACAGGCGGAAGAATGCAGTGGTAAAGAAAACCAGATCACCCCGAGAAAACCTACCGGCCATCAGCGACGTCCGCCACGTTTCCTGTACGAGAAATATCCGGACTCAAACCCAGTTCAAAGTGGTTGGAGGGCAACGTGTAGACGCACGGCCACCCATTTCCCCGTGTAAACTATTGAGAGATTCGGGCGATTAAAGGAAAATGTTAAAGTTTTTTTTCCGAAGCTATAATAAAATTTCCTTTACTCCTGCTGTCGTGAACGGATTTCGTTAAAGGCGACAGTATACCAACTAATTTTGTTTAAGTTGTATATTTTGGTCCCCTGCCAGAATCTGCGTGGTACTTGAAAATTCAAAAGAGATTTCCAGGCTAAGAGGAAAAAAAAAAGAGTTCTTGGCAACTTCACTTTAGCCACACTTTAAATCGTACTAATATTATAAATGCGAAAGTCTGTGTGTGTGTTTGGGAGTGTATATGTTTGTTACCACTCAGCTTCATAACGGCTGAACGGATTTTGATGACATTTTGTTTGTAGGTACTTTAGGTCCTGGATTAGGACATAGGATTATTTTTATCCCGGAAAATTGTACGGTTCCTGTGGAATAACAACAAAACGTAATTCTGCAACGGCTGGGAACGTGACCGAAATATTTTTTTTCCTCTGGTGTACGAGTTTGTCAAGGCGCCCAAGGACCTCTGAAATGGCTTAACGACTGCTATAAATCGATAACATCCACGATCGAATATTTGACGTGCCCTCCGAAGCCAGGAAGCGCTCAGATGTTATGCCACTAAACGGTCACCCATCCAAATGTGTGCCGCTGGAAACGTTGCTTAACGTTGGTGATCGATTAAGATCCCTCAGCCAAGCGCAAAAAGTAGTAGCTAGGTACACTTATTTCTAAAGCTACAACTTGATGAAACTCACGTTTTGATTTTAATACATAGAAAGTGGAAATGTTGTAACTACGCGATAGTTGCACAGATACACTCCAAAAACAATACCCTACTTCTTGGCTATCGGGTAAAAATATATTTCCTTTATTTTGGGTTGCCGTAATCAGTTAAAAACATAAGCCAACATAGTATAATTTTATTATACTTTTTTCACAAAACTGAATTTCTTTTCCCAATTTATTTATTAGTATATAACTGTAAAACTCAATTGTACCCGGGCGAAGCCGGGCCGGTTCGCTAGTGCAATCTTAAGAACCACGATAGTTTGCTATTTATGTGTTTTCTATAATTCATTATTAAGCACACGAAATGCAGCAGTATTGCGTCCGTGATAATACGTACCTTTAGGCATTGACGAGGATAAGTAATCCTTATTGTTAAAGTCCTCGCCGGAATGCTGCAACGAGATGATTATCATCTCGTTGCAGCATTGCGGTGACCATACATCAGGCAGGAGTCGAGTGACCAGCAAGCACTGATGTTGAAATTCTACGTGCTTGTGATGACCATTACATCACCAACACACCAATCATTTGTTCGATTCTACGTGCTTGTGATGACCATTACATCACCAACACACCAATCATTTGTTCGATTCTACGTGCTTGTGATGACCATTACATCACCAACGCACCAATCATTTGTTCGATTCTACGTGCTTGTGATGACCATTACATCACCAACGCACCAATCATTTGTTCGATTCTACGTGCTTGTGATGACCATTACATCACCAACGCACCAATCATTTGTTCGATTCTACGTGCTTGTGATGACCATTACATCACCAACGCACCAATCATTTGTTCGATTCTACGTGCTTGTGATGACCATTACATCACCAACGCACCAATCATTTGTTCGATTCTACGTGCTTGTGATGACCATTACATCACCAACGCACCAATCATTTGTTCGAACAAATGAATATTATCAGCGGTCTTTTAATGCTGGCTGATTAATATAGGAAAACATGATTCTCTGTATGCCGAAACCTGTTTGTTTTTAAATACATTACATGTTAAATTGTCTACGAGTGAAACATTTAGAAATAAAAAAAGTCCTTGAAGTTATTTGGCATGTGACCTTTTTAAGCACTAAATGATGGAAGCCAATATTGCTGCTCTCTCTCTATCCACTCTACTTTACAGAGTTGACAAAAAGGATGGAAATTGCAGAAGTTAGATTAATGAATGGCATTTTCATCAAAAAGTTTGTTGAAGGATATGCACTGAAGGGATTAATTTATACCACTTCAGAATTCCGCAATTTCAATTACACGGTAATAGCGTTGATTAAGAAGAAGAATGTGCGACTGATAGGAGATAGAGATAGGATATATGTATTCTGTAAAACAAACGAATTTTAATCCAATAAGAACTAATTGCATTTTTATAACCTAAGGGTGTAGAATTAAATTTGTCTTAAAATGTACGATAGGGATAGTAATAAGATTATTTTTAAATTGAACTTATGTGTGTTTCTATTACATGAATATCCAGAGTGTGTATAATTTTCATTTATTTGTTACGTTGGCGGAATTAATCGTATACATTATAATTTGAGAAAAATTATATTTTTCGGAAATACATATTCCTAAGTGGTTGAATAAGAAATTACTGTTTCGTAATAAGTATAACAGATTAGACCAAAAAAAATGGGATGAAATAAAATGTTTGTTTAGATATTTTTCTGTGGGTGTTGAAATAGGTTATATGAGAACTAATTGTGATATTTGTGAAAAGACAATACTTAAATTAAACTGTGATTTTCCAGCTTTTCATTTTATAAGCAGAGAGGATTTGTTAGCCAATCAAAGTCCACACTTGTAAGTTAAAGTGCTGTCAACAGATTTGCAGTAAAATTTAAATATTTGTGGTTTTTTAATATTTTTAAACCTGGTATATACATATTTATAAGACACCTAATCTGTTCAATTTAATTTTCTTCAAATTATTTTTTTTTTCAATCCAGCATTTTGTTACAATACTTCAATTTTCCACGAACTAAGATCACTCACTTGTACATTTTATTTGTCGTGCGAAACCTAACTAGCTTATATTTCCTATAATTATTTAGCCAACCCGTGGCCCTTGGACCGTTTTGTGGCACACCCAGGTCTGGAAAGTGCCCAGCCTTGATAACTGGACATTTATTTATAAAATCACTTGTTCGTCAACACTGGATGTAAAATCTAACACGCATATTTGTGCAATATACTTAAATACAGGAATTTCATTGGACAAATGTGCACATCACGTGTTAGTTACTTTCAATCATAGTTTTCAAATGTATTCATTTATACAATTTTTTTTTTTTTACATAATTTGTGATGTTAAATATTATATGTATTTATTGCTTAATATTTTATCACATTCTAAATATTAGGTCTACAGAGCCGACCTCCAGAGGTCCTAAGAGTAAAGCTAATTACCAATCAAAAGGTCGTGGGTTTGGCATGGATATTTTGTCGTTAGGCGTAAGTATGTGCAAGTTTTTTTTACGCCTTTCTTTCAAATTTTAAATTGCAATGAACTGCATGCCGTTAATGAATATTAAAAATAAATGATCTAGAAGACATTAGCCTAGCCCACCAAACTAATAAAAATTTAAATCACTCCTCAGTAATAAAACGTCGGCCACCTAATTTAAACTATTATTTCCCAGTAATTTTCTGAAATGCTTTTTACCCGAAAAGAAAAATGATTTGAGACGAATTATGATATTTTAATTTTATATATCTACTGATAACTAAACAATAAAGGGCGTGGGCTGAAGCTATTATTTGTCGGCCAATTGCAATCAAAAGAGACGTATTTTTACATAAATTATAGGAAAATGCTTAAGTAATACAATTTATAACAATCAATTAAATAATACAATAACATACAATCGCAATCGGCCCGGTGGTTTACAATACTGAAATAAGTTTCAATAAGGGAATGCAAAAATTAAAAAGTTATACAACGTTTGTAGTTCTCCATTCCTGACTTTCTCAGTGATTTGCCAGTCAGTGCCGACAATACAATACCATGATTTAAATAAAGTGCTATCGTTGGCGACGGATTTTTCAAGGAGATCGAATTACGCCTACGTTATATTAAGTATTTCTTACCAAGTATGTTGGGAACGTAAGGAATCAACCATTACTATGATTTACTGTATATTGTCGCATAGAAATAATCATACCAAATGAGTTACAAATAGGACCGGTAGAATGTATAGGTAAAACAAGGAGACATTCATATTTATAAACACATGTAAATTCCATTATTATTCTAAATTATTTTGGCGATAAATGATTAAGTTCGTGTGCGCTTGCGTATCTCTCCTCACTTTGCCCCTTCAACAATTCGGTTTTCGTCAAACCGAGTATTACTATATTTCATATTTAAGTTTTGTAAGGTAACTTAGAACTNGTTCTATGTTGTTCATTGCAAATGTTCTATGCATGACACTTTGCAAGATCTTGGTTGCAATCTGCTGATATCGTCCGTCCAATGTGCGCGTCGCTGTGTTCCCTCGTTGCATGTATGGATTATGTCCCGTGTTGCAGGTGAACACACGTTGTGACTTTGTGGAGAGACTGGGTCCATTGGGACGGTGGAATATTGTCTACATGTCGTCAGTAAGGGAGCAGAGCAGAACTCTGTGAACTTTGTGCGGACATTGCACCAAAATGCAGTGTTTTATTGTGTTACTGTGAACATTGTGAACTGTGTCATGAAGGCAAAATTAATACCATTTCAGTAAACACTGTAAAAATGTTATGTCTTTCATTGTGTATGGGAGCATTGCGTTGATTTATTTGCTGATTATTGCGCTGATTTATTTGTGGCATTATGTAAAACTATATATATATTATATATGCCTTAAATAAACGTTGGAAAATCACCCACAATTTTTCAACCAACTTATCTTCTAAACCTCTGTACTGCCTGTGTCCTTTTATAATTGGATGATTCAGTTTTGACTCTGCTTGGCATTTCATAGACCAATAAAAAACGTATGATATTAGTGTGTCAGGATTTTTGTTGGCCCGGAGTAATGGGAAAGTAGCAACATACACATACGACAGCGAATTATTGAAGAAAAATTTCTGACGTGTACACAGCGCCTTGAAACTCAGCAGACAGTTAAATTTTCCCATGATAAACCATCACCTCTACTGCAGTTCAGTTTACGGTCCATATCGATGCAATGGTGCGATGTATCGATAATATTGTATCGAGAACTATATGTCTCGATATCGCACAGCACCTACACGCATTACGCGCACCCAACTAACTGAGTGAATAACTTAGCATCAACACTTCATTTTCGACTTCGAGTCAATATGAAATTGGATGAAAGGTAGGAAGCATCAACACTTCATTTTCGACTTCGAGTCAATATCAAATTGAATAAAACGGTAGGAGGCTCACGGTTAGTAGACACGGTTGCCTTGACCCCAAGGGGGAGGGGGGGGGCCTGTTGCTCCTGGCCGGCATGGATGACGGTGTGGTCAAACTGACGGAAGAATGCAGTGGTAAAGAAAACCAGATCACCCCGAGAAAACCTACCGGCCATCAGCGACGTCCGCCACGTTTCCTGTACGAGAAATATCCGGACTCAAACCCGGTTCAAAGTTGTTGGAGGGCAACGTGTAGACGCACGGCAACCCATTTCCCCGTGTAAACTTTTGAGAGATTTGGGCGATTAAAGGAAAATGTTAGTTTTTTTTCCAAAGCTATAATACAATTTCCTTTACTCCTGCTGTCGTGAACGGATTTCGCTACAGGCGACAGTATACCAACTAATTTTGTCGAAGTTGTATATTTTGGTCCCCTGCCAGAATCTGCGTGGTACTTGAAAATGCAAAAGAGATTTCCAGGCTAAGAGGAAAAATAAAAAGAGTTCTTGGCAACTTCACTCTAGCCACACTTTAAAACCTACTAATATTATAAATGCGAAAGTCTGTGTGTGTGTTTGGGAGTGTGTATGTTTGTTACCACTCAGATCCATAACGGCTGAACGGATTTCGATGACATTTGGTATGTAGGTACTTTAGGTCCTGGAATAGGACATAGGATTATTTTTATCCCAGAAAATTGTACGGTTCCTGTGGAATAACAACAGAACGTAATTCTGCAACGGGTGGGAACGTGACCGAAATAATTTTTTCCTCTGGTGTACGAGTTTATCAGGGTGCCAAAGGACCTCCGAAATGGCTTAACGACTGCTATCAATCGATAACATCCGCGATCGATTATTTAACGTGACCTCCGAAGCCAGGAAGCGCTCAGATGTTACCACACCAAATGTGTGCCGCTGGGAACGTTGCTTAACTTTGGTTATCGATTAAGATCCCTCAGCCAAGCGCAAATAGTAGTACCTAGGTACACTTATTTCTAAAGCTACAACTTGATAAAACTCACGTTTTGATTTTAATACATCGAAAGCGGAAATGTGGTAACTACGCGATAGTTACACAGATACATTCCAAAAACAATACCCTACTTCTTGGCTATCGGGTAAAAATATATTTCCATCCTTTTGGGTTGCCGTAATCAGTTAAAAACATAAGCCAACATAGTATAATTTTATAATTCTGATTTCACATAAATGAATTGTCTTTTACCCAATTTATTTATTAGTATATAACTGTAAAACTTAATTGTACCCAGGCGAAGCCGGGCCGGTTCGCTAGTGCAATATTAAGTACCACGATAGTTTGCTATTTAATTGTTTTCTATAATTCATTATTAAGCACACGAAATGCAGTCGTATCACGTCCGTGATAATACGTAGGCACTGACGATGATAATTAATCCTTACAGTTAAAGTCCTCGCCGGAATGCTGCAACGAGATAATAATCATCTCGTTGCAGCATTGCGGTGACCATACATCAGGCAGGAGTCCTGTGACCAGCAAGCACTGATGTTGAAATTCTACGATGACCGTTACATCACCAACACACTAATCATTTGTTCGATTCTACGTGCTTGCGATGACCATTGCATCACCAACGCACCAATCATTTGTTCGAACAAATAAATATTATCAGCAGTCTTTTAATGCTGGCTGGTTAATATACGAAAACATAATTGTCTGTATGCCGAAACCTGGTTTTTTTAAATACATTACATGTTAAATTGTCTACGAGTACAACATTTAGAACTAAAAAAAGTCCTTGAAGTTAGTTGGACCTTTTTAAGCACTAAATGATGGAAGCCAATACTGCAGCTCTCTCTCTATCCACTCTTATTACTTTACAGAGTTGACAAAAAGGAAGGAAATTGCAGAAGTTAGATTAATGAATGGCATTTTCATCAAAAAGTTTGTTGAAGGATATGCACTGAAGGGATTAATTTATACCACTTCAGAATTCCGCAATTTCAATTACACGGTAATAGCGTTGCTTAGGAAGAAGAATGTGGGACTGATAGGAGATAGAGATAGGATATATGTATTCTGTAAAACAAACGAATTTGAATCCAATAAGAACTAAATGCATTTTTATAACCTAATGGTGTAGAATTAAATATTTCTTAAAATTTACGATGGGGATAGTAATAAAATTATTTTTAAATTGAACTTATGTGTGTTTCTATTACATGAATATCCGGAGTGTGTATGATTTTCATTTATGTATTATGTTGGCGGAATTAATCGTATACATTATAATTTGAGAAAAATGATAATTTTCGGAAATATATATTATTTTGAAATAATGGTGCTAGTGACTCTGTTTATGGTCAATAGATTTCTTCCTAAGTGGTTGCATAAAAAATTACTGTTTTGTAATAAGTATAACAGATTAGACTAAAAAAAATGGGATGAAATAAAATGTTTGTTAAAATTTTTATCTGTGGATGTTGAAATAGGTTTTATAAGGAGAACTAATTGTGTTATTTGTGAAAATACAATACTTAAATTGAACTGTGACTTTCCAGCTTTTCACTTTACAAGCAGAGATTATTTGTTAGCCAATCAAAGTCCTGAGAGAAAAGTTCATACTTGTAAGTTAAAGTGCTGTCAACAGATTTGCAGTAAAATTTAAAGATTTGTGTTTTTTTAATTTTTTTTTATTTTTAAACCTGTTATATACATATTTATAAGATACCTAATATTTAAAATTTAATTTTCTTCAATTTTTTTTTCAATCCAGCATTTTGTTACAATATTTCAATTTTCCATGAACTAAGATCCTTCACTGGTACATTTTACTTGTCGTGTGAAACCTAACTAGCTTATATTTCCTATAATTATTTAGCCAAACCGTGGCCCTTGGAGCGTTTTGTGGCAAACCCAGGTCTGGAAAGTGCCCAGCCTTGATAACTGGAAATTTATTTATAAAATCACTTATTCGTCAACACTGGATGTAAAATATATTAGGCATATTTGTGCAATATACTTAAATACAGGAATTTCATTGGACAAATGTGCACATCACGTGTTAGTTACTTTCAATTATAGTTTTCAGATGTATTCATTTATACAATTTTTTTTTACATAATTTGTGCTGTTAAATATTATATGTATTTATTTCTTAATATTTTATCACATTTTAAATATTAGGCCTACAGAGCCGACCTCCAGAGGTACTAAGAATAAAGCTAATTACCAATCAAAAGGTCGTGGGTTTGGCATGGATATTTTGTCGTTAGGCGTAAGTATGTGCAAGTTTATTTTACGCCTTCCTTTCAAATTTTAAATTGCAATGAACTGCTTGCCGTTAATGAATATTTAAAATAAATGATCTAGAAGACATTAGCCTAGCCCACCAGATTAATAAAAATTTAAATCATTCCTCAGTAATAAAACGTCGGTCACCTAATTTAAACTATTATTTCCCAATATTTTTTCTGAAATGCTTTTTACCCGAAAAGAAAAATTATTTCAGACGAATTATGATATTTTAATTTTAAATATCTACTGATAACTACACAATAAAGGGTGTGAGCTAAAGCTATTATTTGTTGGCCAATTGCAATCAAAAGAGACGTATTTTTACATAAATTATAGGAAAATGCTTAAGTAATACAATTTATAACAATGAATGAAATAATACAATAACATACAATCACAATCAACCCGGTGGTTTACAATACTGAAATAAGTTTCAATAAGGTAATGCAAAGATGAAAAAGTTATACAACGTATGCAGTTCTCAATTCCTGACTTTCTCAGTGATTTGCAAGCCAGTGCCGACAATACAATATCATGACTTAAATAAAGTGCTATCGTTGGCGACGGATTTTTAAAGGAGATCGAATTACGCCTACGCTATATTAAGTATTTATTACAAAGTATGCTGGGAACGTAAGGAATCAACAATTACCTATTATTTACTGTTTATTGTCGCATAGAAATAATAACACCAAATGATTTAAAAATAGGACCGATAGAATGTATAGGTAAAAAAGGAGACATTTTTATTTATGAACACATGTAAATTCCATTATTATTCTAAATTATTTTGGCGATAAAAGCGTATGAGGTGTCAATGATAATTATTAAGTTCGTGTGCGCGTGCGTACCTCTCCTCACTTTGCCCCTTCAACAATTCGGCTTTCGTCAAACCGATTATTACTAAATTTCATATTTAAGTTTTGTAAGGTAACTTAGAACTTTGGTAAAAACTGGTTTACAAAACAGCCACTTTGTTCAGGCCGTAAGAGAATTTCAAATATCTCCAAAATATACAGTATACTCTCTCTCTCTCTCTCTCTCTATATATATATATATATATATATATATATATATATGTGTGTGTGTGTGTGTGTGTGTGTGTGTAGGTGTGTGCCCGTCTATTTTTACACAAGTGTGTACACACATGCATAAATACACCACAAAATTATTTTTTTATAATTCTATATAAGTTCTCTTCAAGTTTTTTGACGATTTCCGATTTTGACAAAATTTTGTTTCTATCAATTTCAGTCGAATGAATTTATATGAAATTCGATAACAGTTTCATAATGCTTTGATCAAAAATGGCTGATTTGACCTACACTCCGAATTATGTGATTTTGAACATCTCATAAACCTGTAATCACATAAACATGTACTAATAAAATAAAATGCAATTTCACTTTTATTGTTTACAAATCTTCTTCAAACAGTTACTGTTATGAAACGTTAAATTTAAGAATACTGTAACACATTCTGAATAAAATTTAATTCTGTTTTAAAATGGTTATCGAATACTGGTGTCTTGTACATTATAAAAATGAGCAAAAATATAACATCCGAGACCATACTACTGATGTATGTAAACTACAAGAATGGTAATTGACACAAAAATCTAACCTATGAGGGGGATAGTGCTGCATTGCCCATTTTATCTTCCTTTCCAGTATCTTTTTGCATTTAGAACAGGCTCCTTTCTTGAGATGAGCCCGTAGTGATAACCTATAACTTCATAAACTTTATGCAAAGTAATTATGATTTTTTTTTTTTCCTTTTAGCGATAGAGATAAAGTATTATGAACGATACTTTCTAAAATATTTATCTCATATAAAGTTTTCTGATTAAGTATCTGAATGTCTTCTTGTTCTTCTTCTATTAACAGTAATTTCTATTTACTTTGCTATTAACGAATCTACGCATCACGTCATGCCCTACACTGTGATATAACTCGCGTGTTGCAACTTCCTGTTCCTTCAAGAGAATTAATTACATGAACTCAGTAGTAAAAAATACAGGAACTTTAATATTCGTATTGCGACGGCGAAACAAAAACAGGACGCATTTGTCACCCCATGCTTCTAATAATGACGTAATCAGCGCTAACGGCGTGCCACCTTGCGCCTAAGCCACAGTCTCTAATCTTGTACTAATTACCGCGTGCTTCTTGTAAAGTTGGCAGTGATGAAGGAAATGTTGGTCGATATCTTAATGTTGTATTACAAGTATGGTATTTACACTCCAAGTCCGAATCAGTGCTATCAATCACTGAAATAACAGTCACTGAAAGTCAGTTGATAAGTCACTGCTGACAGGCGAATCAAGCAAATTAACAGGGAACAAATGGTTTATAGCAGTAGAATTCTTGACATTCAGTAGGAAACCACAAAGAAATCAGTATCATTAAAACACTATATTAATTATTTATCTGGCACTGATTATCAGTTGCTCAATCCTCACATTTCGTATA
>NQII01003105.1:0-30641 GCA_002778355.1 Clitarchus hookeri | reverse complement strand
AGGTGAAGCGGTTCGTACGCAATCATTCGATATGAAACTAATATAAAATACGTATCGACAGTCAGCTGTTTAACAACGGAGAATTTAACATACCCTACGTTATGTAAATTACACATATCTAGAGTATTTTTTTCAAGATCATTTCTATAAAGAAGCTACCTAAGCAACAGCATTCCTAAATTTGAAATAAATTTTGGAAGTTCTTGATGGAAACTGAGCTCACGTCTACCTTAATTCACAAAAAACAAATGGCAGCCGGAAATTGTGGAAATTTTCGTCAGCTGCAAGGTAAGAGCGCCAAGACTGAGTTCTGTACTGGCAGTTTACAATTCTAACTGCCACACGTGTGTGTTCGACCAACCCAGATAGTTCAGAAAAATATTCTAAAATAATAATAATAAAGGTTATCTTCTGGCTGCGATTTTTTTATTTTTTATTATCAAGTAATTACTAGCTGAGGAACAATGAAACCCGACAAAAATATTTGACTAGGGCCTAAGAATTTTATCGTGGAAGAGAATTGGTGGCTCGACAACTGTGATAGGAGAGCGTGAACCATGGACTAATNAGGCCTAAGAATTTTATCGTGGAAGAGAATTGGTGGCTCGACAACTGTGATAGGAGAGCGTGAACCATGGACTAATACGGGCACGTGTTCTCTCCCACACAGGTTTCGGTATTTATCGATTTTCGATTTTCGATTTATCTATTCGGTATTTATCTGGCTTGCCCAAAATTTGAAGACTGGGGTCGGAGATACATTTAGAGAAAAGAATAAGAGAAGGTGGAAGTTAAAAGTTTTGGGATAAGTTAGGCCTGCCCAGCGAAACGACAACCGAATCTAAAAAAAAAAAAAGAACATTCGGCTGTGAACTACTTGATCATCGAGTCGGTACTCATACATCGAGTAGGGCAGGTGCAGCAGCCTCGTCACACGAAAATAACGTATTCTCGCATCGAGGATCCTGTATAGAAAAAAAAAGGGCGATGGTAGTCTGATTTTGGCTTTCACTTCATACGCTCAACTAGATGTTTTATCTTCTGAGAAAGACACTGGGCGTTAATTTTGTGGCTTCGCTGCTGTTGTAGGTAGACGACAATATATCTACAATCGTTTTGAAACCAGTTTCCAAACGAAATATAAGTTTTTTTGACAACATTCGTGTCTGTGTGTCTGTGCCCCACTCCTCTCCCGCAACAAATTTTAACCCTTGCACCAAATTTTATCAAACTTGATATTTTTGCGGAGCTTAGTAAATACATCTGTTTATAGTACGTTCGTTTGTCAATTATTTAGCAAGACAACGCCCCCGAACAAATTTTGTATAAAAATAATTACGCGGTTTTCTGAAGCTCACATCCTTGCATTCAAAATTACGGTATTATACCTTTTTTAAAATTTACATACCATATCTATCAAACAATTTTACCCATTTCAACAAAACTTNAAATTACGGTATTATACCTTTTTTAAAATTTACATACCATATCTATCAAACAATTTTACCCATTTCAACAAAACTTGATATCCTTTCTGTATATCCTGCAAGCATGCAAATTAAAAAATTATTTTGTACGTCATTAAAAAATATACAGCCCTTGTATCACTTATCAGGAACTACCAACAACAAACTTAAAAAAAAATTGGGATGAAAATATCAAAATTACAGTCCACCTGATATGAGAAAATTTAAATGTGTAAGGCACGCCCTGACAAATGAAATCCTAATTTCCCATCTTCTATCTTATGTTGTATCTCTAGAACGATTAATTCAACTTGAATCAAACTTGATATGCATACGGAAGGTCGCTTAGTGGACAGTAAAAGAATCATAACTAATGACTTATTTATTCCTCACTTTCGAAGTTTGCACCAAAACCGGATGCACGTGCAGCAAGAAGTCTCATGTTACCGCATATACTTTGAAACCTACGTGCCTTTATCGCAAATCGTTCCAATAAGTTTGAAATTACAAATGACAAACATCTGAAAAATATATTTTTTCACGTATTATTTTAGAATCGAGATTTTTACCATAAATATTGATAAGTACTGAGAATTGCAGTATAACAAAACTAATCAATAATGTGATGAGTAAACTTTTGTACCGATCGTTCGTGAGTCGCAAATCTGAGAACTTGTAGACTCGTATTATTGTTTAAATCCCACTATAAGACAATAATTTAAAATATTATTCATTTATTTTTATATACACTGGTAATCACCAATGCAACGAAAATTTAAATTTATTTCGTTAGCTCTCATATAACCTGGAAATATACAGAAACTTAGATGAAAATTTAATGCGAGATTCCATGAAATCACGGAAAAATTTGTAAAATTTAAGAAAAGTCCGTTATTAAAAAAAAAAAAGGAGTGTCCATAGTTTTACGAAGATTCCTAAAATATATTTTACCAGCACATTTCCGTAATTTCACGGAATTTTTTTCTAACAGTGCGATTTAAGCCGGATCTGGCTAACAGTAGATAACGAAACGATTAACAGTCATACGAAATAGATTTTTAAAAAACCGAAAATGTGTTTATCAATTTATAAACCAAATAATTTTTACATAATTAAAATTATTGAATTAAATATTCGAATTTATAGGTTTGCATAGCACGATGTGCTTACTTTCTCGTAGAAAGGAAAATTTTCTAACCAATTTACGTTCTAAGATTTTTGTGGTCTCTTGACAAGTTCTTGATAGATAATCACGAAATACTAAAGAGTTGACAACACCGCAACCACCAAGAGCAAAGTGAAGACTGCTGAAAACTATCTCAGCGGATAACTAATTAACACTGCTTTAAATATGTCATAATATAATACTTATTCTAAAATTATATGACATAATGCCTACAAAACCTAAAATAATTTACGAAAGTGGTTTTTACCAAAGGTTAATGCATTTCACTACCTAAGAAAATTTTTAGTTTATTATACTAGAAGATTATTATTTTATATGTTTTATTTACTAATTAATTCAAACCGAGCCAATAAAGTCAAATTAGATTTAACCAAAATAATATATACATTTTAATGTTAAAATTGCTGTTAACATTTGACTAAATTTGACTTTTATACATTTATACCGCCGGTCTTATATTGCGTTATTAATATGCATGAATTTAGAAAATATGAACTTGAAACCCACGGTATATTGTGTGCGACAGACAACGAAAGTCAGTTTTTGAAAGAGTTGCTTAAATCACAACCGAATGACTTAAAAATATTTTAGCTAAGCGCAACCAACCAACAAGGGATTAACATTTCTGTAGCGACCATTTATAATAAAAAAATATATTTCAACGAGCATCAAAAACATGAAAGAATTTTGAGAGCCTTTTTTCTAAGCCTCTGTGCATCATTCAAAAAAAATTCTACAGTCCGTTCTGAAAAACTGTAAAAAGCTTTTTTTTTTTTCGTTGATTACCGTGCGTAATTATTTTAATACCGCGTTTTAAATATAATGGACCGTGTTTGTAAAAGCTCAAAGCGATCGCGAGTTTTTAAACCCGCGATATCCTGTACCGGCAAAACAACTTTTATCCGTGGCATACAATGCGAAGAGTGCGTAAAAGTTAGAACTCTGCCGACTGTGTTTTGTTTCTCGGAGATTTACTTCGCTTCAGAAAACTCGAAGGTTTAGACCACAAAAAAAAAAAAAAGCTAAAAGCTTAAAATCACGCTACGCATTAATTAAGAAATCGGCGTAAAAAGCAGAGGGTTTGCAGGAAGCTAAAAAGAGGATGTAGTTGTAGAAAGAGACTGGATGAGGAAGAGAGGGGGGAGTTAAAAGGAAGGCGAGTTAACGTGCAGAGGGAAGCGAGCACGTCGCAATTAATTGGTTGTGCGNAGAGAGGGGGGAGTTAAAAGGAAGGCGAGTTAACGTGCAGAGGGAAGCGAGCACGTCGCAATTAATTGGTTGTGCGCTGCTCATGGAATCAAACGCAAATACACGAGCTCTGAATAATGAGTGAGATAAGAGCAATGAACAGCCGCTTGGTGCAAAAACAGACCAACTACGTCCGTAGGTAACGTGCTGTGGGTTTTGAAAGTCTTATGCTGGTAATCACGGCACGTTTGCTGTTCACAATAGCTTTATTTTGTCGATATAGCAGCAACGTGCCCAAATGGAACGTAAGGGGTAGTATTTGTGCATATGCATGTATACATGTGTGCGTATGTGTGTAATATATTTTGTCTGAGTAAAAACATTTGTTATAGACCTATATGTTATTTTTTTTAAACAATCCGAAAATAAGTTCGAGCAACACAATTAAGGCGTTTTTTTTTCCTTCAATAAGTTGGAAAATATCACAATTGCAGTTTAATGTAGTTATTGAATGTAGCACGTGTTTCGAAGCTGGATCTCAACCGTTACTATTAATTTAAAATGTAACAACAATAACTTAAAGTGGAACTCTGAATCTCTATCATGATGTGTAAGCAGGCGAATGTCTGCAACCATTGAGAACCTTTCCAATATCAAATTATTTCGCTGAATTAATTGAAGTTCCCTTACTTATTTTCCATTGAATTTCGTTACGCTTACGTGCGATTGTATTTCTAATCATGGGTTTACTAATAAATATGTAAAATTGATTAAAATGGTACCCCTGTCATCACTCTACACTTTATTCTTTTCGAAGACATTGACTATTAACCATCAATTTCGGAACAAAGTATTATAGTACCTGGACATTTAGGCTACATACAAAAAACCCGATGAAAAATAAGGTTGCCGCCATCTTCCTTAGTGAGGTACAGGCGTGTTAAAGTGTTTGCGTGAAATGTTTTAATTTGTTTTAAATCTAAAACAATTAGAGACAGCACTTTGTGAGTCAATATCCCGTATTTACTTTTCAAGCAAGGATACGCGTGAGTGCTGAATAAATCATGACTGCCGCCAAACACTACAATGCAATAATTATGGGTGAATTAAAGGTCTGGAAGTCAGGCAACACATACGCGCAACACAACACAAATATAAGACATGGCCAATGCGGCGTTTGTAACCGGAATACATGCACGCGCCGAACAGTTGTGTTGAAGGCGATGGACGGGAACGTATTGAATCGACGCCGTGGACGGTTTTGCACGACCAGAACTTTCTGACAACGCAAATCGTATGCAGGACAAAGACGGGCATTATCGTGCCAACCTCAAACTTTGTCGATCTTAAGTGCTTTCTGGTCTCGGAAAATCAGCTGTTGTTTCGATGCGTGATGGTGCGTCTTAAAATTCCTTCATAACGGTCTCCAAAATTTTAATCGCCCATTATGACCACGAGATAAAGGAGGGCCTCAGGTTGCTTTCTGGATAGAAAGGTGCTCGATGCTTTACTGGTGACGACTTCATTGCTTAGTCACCAGGCGGCAAGGGGCATGTCACCATGTGGTCCGAGAAATGCCCTTCCTCTCTGTTTTCCTCTTTCACCTTTCTGAATGTACCGGTGCCAAACCTGGCACACGACAATGGTACAATGCGATTCGAAAGGCGAGGGAAGGTGTAATTGTGTTTCACTGCGTAACTAATCTATTAATATTACGTATATAATACACGTTTTCCTGAGTTCGGATGGTATATTTTATAGCCTTTTTTTCCCCTCTATAAACACAACTTTCAATATTGGTTAGTAATTCTAATATGCGTTTTGAGTTGAGAATTTGTTCGCCACTTATATCATAGAGTTATTGAGTGCCGAATAAGCTTCTAATTCATTTCGCACTTACGGATGATACATTTCCTCAATGTATAACATACGGCTGCCACATATAAAATACTACGCTTACGACTTACCTACAAGTCTAACAGAAATTAACTTGACACAAAAAATACGACCTTTGTATGAACAGTTTACAAATGTGGCAATAATTATTAAGCGCCGTCGCAAAAGTAACCCATATTACATATGCCGAAAAAGGGGAAACCCATTAAAATTAGTAGTAACGATATAGCAGCCATATTTATAAGATTTTACTTCAATTTATGACATATCTGATGAAACAAATAACATTTTTTCGTAATCCTTTGAAAGCCATACGTATTTTTTTTTTTAGCAATTGCATGACACAGTATTTAAGCGCCCCTTAACGACAAGCACTAGTAAACGAGATAGAACGCAAGGGTCACCCAGTCGGCCAGCAAATACTTCTCACGAAGTCTAGCTCTTTACCAAACAATAACGTGAGATATGTAGGGTTCTTCGAAGTGCAAAATAAATATAAAATAACGTTTCTTTATTTTGGGTGGGAAATAAAACCTAGAAATGGTATCAAAACACACGTACCTGTCTTGGCAGTCCATGCAGCAACGGCCATTACTCCCCGGGACGTGGAATTCTACACAAACGAGACTCTGAGAACGGGCATTGCTTGAAAGGCTAGCTGGGGCGCATCGCCAGTTGTGGTCGGTGTTCAGGGAGATTAGCGCTGCATTATCAGACTGGTGTGTTTAAATGGTAAGAAGAGTTGTGTAAAGTATTATCCGCTTGGAGCTTGTATTCTACTGTAGCTCTCTGAGGATAGGATCCGCGGGGGAGCTTCTCCTATTGGCTCTTAGGACTGGCTGAAAATTCCGTACACCACATGTTTCCGAGGGTAACCTTGACCAGTGGTATTAGCTGTGATGGTAGCGAAGGCAATTTTTCTCCAGTNAGGATCCGCGGGGGAGCTTCTCCTATTGGCTCTTAGGACTGGCTGAAAATTCCGTACACCACATGTTTCCGAGGGTATCCTTGACCAGTGGTATTAGCTGTGATGGTACCGAAGGCAATTTTTCTCCAGTGCCTGTATTTATAAGCNCGTACACCACATGTTTCCGAGGGTAACCTTGACCAGTGGTATTAGCTGTGATGGTAGCGAAGGCAATTTTTCTCCAGTGCCTACTTTTTTCCCAAACGGGGAACAGGTCTCAAGCTTTCGGTAATCAAATTTATTCAATTTATAAGAGGGGTGATTCAGAAGTCATGACAACTATTGTTTATCTCCCGGAAACGACCCAACACAGGAAATGAACTATGTACAGTTGAAAGCGTACGACATGTACGTTTTAAAGGTGACACCACGTGAGGTATGGATGCAGGAATGTCCAGCAAGGGACAAAGATAAACATGGCTGCTTTAACTCACCGTTTAATTGCTATATTCTCGTACAAACTGTATACGCTCATGTGAACGGGTACGTATCGTACGTGTACGAGCTGTTTATCATCCTTCAAAGTAGTCTCCGAGGTTGTCCACGGTTCGTTGCCGGCGATGAGGCAGACGGGAAATAACATCGGCTGCTTGAGATCCGTCAATGTGCGCCACCTCTCGATGAAATGCTGTGACGATGTCTGCCTCATCGTTGGCAACGAACCGTGGACTCGCAATACAACGCTAAGTGTTAGAACTCTTTTTATTAATTAGCTACCATTTTAAGTGGGAGCCTGCACGCAACTGTGCACACTAAAAACTGTTTGTTCGTATTACAAAAAATTCATTGGAAGTTAGTGGCAGAAGATTTTCTTGTGATACTACAACTGAAATATTGTATATTTAAAACACATTTTTTTTTGTGAAACATACAAAATTGTTTATATACCTCCACATTTATTACAAGCTTGAAATATAGAGTATTTGCTTGTTAAAATTCAGCATTCGTTGCACACATTCCACTTTAACCTATCTAAATATTTGCTCCGTACAAAAATGATCTTGGCAATTAGTTTCCAAAATATTCTTTGAAAAAACGTGTTTTTTTTTTACATCGTGTACTGCAGCATGTGTAGTTGGGCAGTGATATTTTCAAAGGTTGAATTCAAAAGTGCTCACCTTACCGTGAACGCAGCCATTAGAATAGACACTCTACAACACAGATCACGTGCTAAGTAGGTGGGCGTCTTGTTTCAAGGTTTTTAAGGCCCCTGCCCATCTGCTATTTGAGCTGTGCTGCAATGAGAAACGCACTTTTTCTAACAGACATTACTGTACGTGCTCGTAACCTATTTTATTTCTAAAATAAAACACTTCACGCGAGTCTAGAGTACACCCGTATAGACGTGCCGCATGTTGCAAGCATTAGACATGCCTATTTTGAAGCCGTTTAACACAGCTGAAAACGGCATTTTCTAACTGCCGTATCTTGAAACATACGTGAGATTTGCGCAGCGTCGATGGTTATGAAGCGAGATAAAGATAGGGCAGCGGAATAATGCAATGTTTTTGAGTAATAAAGAATTCCCCGCGAAAACCACTGGTTGATGGTAATGTTCGACGCGGTTTGCATGTGCGAAAATCGTAAGAGACCCCGCCGGAAAAATCGAGCCCGTTTGTCCGTGGCGATATATATATATATATATACACGCATACACGCACATGCAAGGCTGGCAGTATTGGAGTTGTGCGATAATCCACCTTTCATAAACGTATACGTAAATGTTTCCATACTATTTAATATTTAAAAGGCTTTTCCACAAAGAATAAACGTTTAGAAATTAAAGTTTTATGAACAGGAGCAACTGAAAGAACCAATCGTCCCTCATTCACGTGAGTGGAGACTGGGGAAATACACTAACTGGTCAGTGCTATCAGTGTTACACAAGCAGCAGCGGTCGCAAATTCCCATAGCAATATGAATTTGGCAGATAAGCCTCACTCATACTGCGAAGCGTCATTGTAATAGTCTAATTTCGAGAGGCTTGCAGAGTTTTGGATCTCAATTCCCCTCCACATTTCCGCCACTGACAACCAGGATTACAACTCGGCAGCGACGGGCTTCTATAACGAAACAAGCCAGGAAAGAACTCCANTTTTTTTTTTTTTTTTTTTTCGTCAAGTTTTAGACATGTTTGTGAAGGGTTAATATTGACTGACAAACTGGCGTCGCCGAGGCGAACCGAAAAGAACAACGTACCAAGCGACTTAGCCCCTTCCAACAGCTATCACAAGTTCATATTCATCATTCCGTCCATGATATTATTCGGTGCTTGGCCCAAGTTCCGCTTTATAATGCATACAGCTACTAACTCCCGGTGCACATAAGAAAATTATAGGAAAGAAATGCGTGACATTCGTAGGTGAGTTCGCCAAGGCCTTACTTCTGGACCACAAACGCTCTTAATCTGTTCAGTGTGAATTTCACTGTTCAAATCGGTTAACAGCACATTACTTATTCAACAAACACTTCAGTCAATTAAAGCTAAATAATAGGGGGAAAAAAAGACAGTTTCACCTCACTAATTTATTCTCGAGACATTTTCCACTGATTAATGAACCATTTATTTCGCTGTTTTTTAAGTGATTTGTTTTTAAACTGATGCATAAGTTAAACAAGGCATATCAAATAAAATAACGCATCAAGTAATACACCCATAAAATATATTTAAACGTGATTTGTTATAATACCATCGTACGAGGTAAAATTAATATTTAGTCTTACATTTTGTTTTTACGTCTTTCTTTTCGTTTTCACGCTATCGTCACAGCGCTTGGTTTAAAGGTTTCAACTGCAGTAAACGTATTTTTTTTTTTTTTAACAATCCCGATGTTACCATTTAAACAAATAAAAACGAAAAAAAAAGGACATGCAATTTAAAGCTAGATACCTTTGACAGAGAATTATAATACATATTATTTCCCGCTGGCAATCAACGTTCGCTCGGTAACAATGTTTATTTGGTAGTGGTCTGAGGGCAGGGTACTGTGGTTCCAAATCCTGGGCACCGCGAATTATTTAACTTTTTTTAAAAAGTACGTTGAATTACACGATATAAACAGTGACTATCGGAAATACGTTTATTTATCGTAATTATTTGGTTAAGTTCAATAAAAACATTATTAAAATTGCCGCACACTGTTGGCTGTCACTTCTTTTATCAGTGAAATTGTATCACTGAAGTAACCAGGGAATTTCCATTTTCGCTGATTCGAGTAGTTAATTCTCACTGCGAATTAGTGGTTTTCCACTGATTCGAATAGTTCTAAGTTTCGATTCCGGATATGCTTCCTTCTTTATACCCAGCCGTCTTACCACGCCGTTTTACCAACCTCCTCATCTGAGTGTATAGTCCATCCACGGTTACTTAAAACTTCTCTGAAGCACTACTAATGTTCTACTTTCAGGTTATTCCTCCGCCTCGTGCAAACAAAGCTTAACCAGTAAGTCTCGAAAATTACAGCAAAACGACAACGATCTGCATTTGTGCGCACTCAGTTTAACAATATTTTGCAAGAGAACTAATCATTACTAAGCAATAGCAACATACGTATTTCCCTTTTTTTTATTCATATTAATTATAAACGAAATGTCATATTTTAAAGATGAAATATAAGTTCACTTTAACCGAAAAAAAAGGTACTTTTATGTTTACATAAGTATAAAACGCTTGTGATACAAGTGATACATAGAAACAAGCACGTCATACTTGGGATAAGTTTTCAAAGGTTTAATTCAAAAAATGTGTAGATACTACGAACAGACTATACGTAGTTCTTTCTCAAGGGAGTGTTTCATTTATTACTCCCCTGGTACGTACATGGTTTAAACTCTCCGAAAACAAGCGGTTACGTGCAACCTACAGACCTACACATTTCACTTCAATTTTCCAATACAGTTGCATTTTTGAAAGATTAAATAAGTGCCAAAAAAATTTTAATTTTCGTGGTTTACTTTCCGCCTGACGTACCAATACTTGCGTATTGCTGAGGCGCACAGCACAGAAGAATCTAGATCATAAAAGAAAATTCCAGAGTAGCATGACCGTGAAGGTTTCGCTGAGCGACTAAGAGGGTGAAGGCAACTCAGGCGTTGACGAAGTTTCGCACATTCCAATACCAGTTGGGAGAGGCGTCTGCAAAAACCTGCGACAATCCTAAACTGGGTCGAGTGAGCTTAAACATTCTCTAAGAAGCCTTTCGAAGACTATATGCAGTAGTCTGCAGAACAAACCGACANTTTTTTTTTTGTTTTTTTTTTTTTTTTTTTTTTTTTTTGTCTCTTGCGGTCCAATTTTTCCGACTAGCTTAGCCATTATGTCGTCGTTACTTTAAGATTTTTTTCAACCAGAAATGTTTGTTATTTAACTAACCTGAATGCTAGTTAGTTCCTGATTAGTTTTCATTGAGGCTGTTCTCTTTAATGGTATTTTGTTTGTTTACTGTTTGTTGTAGATATTTTAACGATTGCTAATATCAGTGTTACTTGCTAGTTCTTTGCCGTTCTGTTCTTTGTTTTATTTTGTTCGTGATGTCTCATTTCTGTGAAGTTTTTTGACTAATTCTGGGAATGGACTCTCATCTATTTTAATTATATTCTTAATTATACCATATAATTGCCATTAAATTTAAAAGATAATTCCATATCGAAATCTAGCTCCATTTCACGGGTTTTTTTTTGTGCATTACTTTTTTCTTCAAAACTGAATGGCTCATCTTGCAGCTCCAGTTAATAGGATACTAAAAACATTGGCAAAGAAAATTCGCCTCATAAAATGAAGTAAGCTTCGACTACAGTGTTTACTTCCGAGATTTCAAAACTACAGTTCGCAATAACTGAAAGATAACAAAGTCTTTCAATGCACAAAAAAAAAACTATCATTACGACTTACGGAATTGTAATTTTACCAAAACTGCTGAACATTGTTACTGTGAGTTGTCTGAAATTAGACAAGTGAAGGGGAGGAAGAATATATATATATATATCTGCGGTAGCAACGCACTGCCAATTTAATATGGAGTGATGTCAGTTCAATACGACATCTACTTAGCAACAATACTGCATAACTGGGGAGCGGGGTAAGAAAATATTTAACTACTGAGAATGCCGGACCGATGCTCATTTCAACAATTATTTTGAAGTATAGAAATACTAGCAATGTGACGTCGCGATGGTTGCTTCAGTTGGGAAAGGTCACGTGTGAAGTGGCTGGCTTCGTTCGCAGAGCACCCTCGACCTTCACTCCGTCCCCGCGTGTAGGCGTCACCAAACTCTAGTCGAGTATCTTAGAACCCTCAAGGTCACGTCCAGACGTAAGGAAGCATTGCGTTGCGACCGCGATGGAAAATAGCATCAACGAGCTTCGCCTGTGCTCTGTTGATTCAGAATTGTAAGCAGGACTATAGGTTTTTTTTAACACAGCCAGTCTTTTCAGAAAATATACAGCATTATCGCAATAGTTTAAAACACTGATGTTGCAGAAGTAAAAATATCGTAAGCAGATGGGCTGCTTACTTTGACACTTCTCAACTATCATACTTCTGTTTCAGTAATCAAATTTATGGATGTACAACAAAAAAAATGGACTCGCGCATCTGCACTGAAAAAGAAATTACATTAAAATATTCCAAAGTTGTTTTTTTTTCAATTACAATAGACACAACAGCTTGCTGAGACCCATGTGACAACAAGAGACGTCGATAGCCTCGCGCAGAAAATCAGGAAATGGGTACACTGCAAAAAAAAGTCTGTATTTGTACAAGGAATTCTTTGGAAACTAGTCGCCAAATATATTTTTTGTAACACTACAAATTAACTATAGTAAATTTAACAAAACCTTTGTGTAGAATGTGTAAAACTCATGTTGAATTTTGAAAAAGCAAATGTTGTAGACTTAAGTTCATTATCAATATTGAGCTACATAAACAGTTTTGTATGTTTCCCAAAATAGTGAGTTGTAAATGCACAATATTTCTGCTGTAGAGCTACAATAAAAACTTCGCCAACTAGTTTCCAAAGAATTACGTGTAACAAGTACATAACAATTTTACTGTGTACGCACACATCAAAGGAACCACCACGCCAGTTGCGTACACAGGGTTTTATTCTGGGAGGGGCTGAACCTCGATTTCTAAAGTAAGCACAATGGAGAAAAACACTAATTTCATAATGTAAAATATTTTTTTAAATTTCAAATGCACACTCAATGGCAACCTATTCCAGTTATTTCAATTTGCAGTTAGCTTTACAAAAAAACAATGTATATTCATTTATATTTTAACTCTTCTGGGAGGGACTGCAACACCTTCAACCTCCCCCGTTGCGTACGCCCGGCTTAGCGCCATTGCACTTCTGTAAAGTCAGGCTGGACTCACAACAGTCCGTGGAATCCGTCAGTCGTCCGTCCGTCCAGTGGTCACGTGATCTCCAACCAATCGCAGGAAAAAAAATTTTTCTCTCCGTCTATCCGTCAAGTATTAAGTGGACTTTAACTTTCGACGTACGGACGGATGAGCCACCGCCTTATGACGACATTCCTTGGAATGCATGGCGGTAAATCTGTTTTTTTTATCTGTGGTGGTCAATTCAGGAAATTAAAATGTAAAAAAATGTTCAGTATAAATTCTTATTACGTAGAAAAATTATTTCCCAAAAATGTTTTTTTTTCTTGAAAATGTATTTCCACCCAAAATATATCTTCAACTAAAGAAAAATCGCGATGTTAAGTTGTTACACTGAAATTTTGCCGTACAGAATAACTGACGGACGACGGATTGTTGTAATCGCTTTCAACTGACGGACGAAAAAGACGACGGAAGATTGCCGGACGGCGGACGACTTGCGGTTTGCGACGGGCTATTGTGAGTCCAGCCTTACCTCATTCTGTGCCGGCGGGGCGTGTTGTTTTNGGGGGCAGCGAGTCACGCGAATGCCCACGCCGGAATATAAATTCCGTAATTAAGTTCCGCCCGCGCCAGCCAGCGAGGGAACCCGCGCTCACTCGGAGCGTGAGGATCGACCTCTGTCGTATGCCGCTGCGCTCAAAGCCGAGCAATAAAGACCTACCCCAGATTTGCATGCATCTGATGCCACCTGCCGACCGCCTCCGCGGTGGCGCTGTGCGATATCGAGATACATCGATCACGAAAACAATGTTTCTGAAGTATCGCAACTGCAATGTTGTCCAACAGTGTGCAATACATCTCATATCTTAATATTAGCAATATGCTATGCTAGCGATATTAGTATGGCCTATATTTGTGATACCAATACAAGCGATATTTGCGATTTGTCGCCATAGTTTTTAGCACTGTCTGGGTTGTTGCGCCTCGGCCGTACCATGGTTCTCTGAGTGCGATGTCTCATGAGTTTTGGCCGAGTGGACGAAGGTGCCCGGGATTATCACACTTTTCGGGTTTGATTGTGGTCAACTGTCGTGTTAGTCTGAATTTACCCGCGGTGATAAGGCGTATATCGATACCCCTGCCCCACTTTGCCCAGTACCGGAAGTAGTGTAAGAGGTCGGAAGGATCTTGATACTTCAGGATCCTTCTTACCTGTCTTGTACAGAATCAGCAGACTTCCCTTCTTCCATGGGATTGGAAACATGCCAAATCGGAGACAGGCGAAGTCCTTAATAACCACCAACCACCGACTACATAAAAAAAATTTATATATTTCTGTCACTTATTTAAAGGTCCTTAAGGAGACAAGAACTTCGGATTGCAGAGATTAATTAAAAGTGAGTTATTGTGGACCAGTTGAATATCGCTTTTTGGCTATTTTGTATGGGGTTCAGGGCGTTCGGCTGGTATGCGAAAGGTCCCGGGTTCGACTCCGCATCGGATCAAGAATTTTCCAGGTGCGGAAAATTTCCTTCCGGAATTCAAGACTGGGTGTGTGTTGTCCGTCCAACTTTACATAGAAGAAGGCTGGCAATTTCAATAAAATTCGTCTAGCATAATTTTTTATCAAAATGTTTGCTTCTCCCAAATGCCGGTTCTGCCAAATACATGTTTATGAATAAGAGAGATTTTTTCTGTTAGACACCTGTTCTGGTATGCATCTTAGGCCAAATATCAAATCACGCAGAAGGCAACGATATCTCTACCTGTCTGAAGCAACTTATGCCCGCAGTTCAGTAACAAGACGTAATACATCACTATGTTCATCAAAAGCTGTCTTCATTAAAGCCCTCCAGTTATTCAGCAAGGAGAATTAAGTGTACTAGATGGCAAAAAATCGCTCTTCTTTCTTACATAACATGCTATGGTATTACTCTCAAACAAATGCTTAATACATTTAGCATAATCACATGTCTAAAAATTATTTTATATATTTTTGAAACAAACAAAATATAAAAACCAACTTATTGCAGGAAAAATAATTAACAATAAAAGATCACAAACTACTTTAAGATATGTACACTAGCCCAGAGAAAATGTTACACATTTATTTTAATAACTGTCGAATATAGGCCACTCACAGTTACTTTACACTTTCCTGAATCCAAGCTAAAGATCTAATTCCAGGATATTCCTTCACCTTACGCAAACAAAGCTTAACCGGGTCTATAAGACTGCACCAAAGGGACAGCGCACCGCGTTCCTGCGCACTCAGGGTAATACAATTTTGCATAAGAACTGTTTCTTACTACGCATTACCAACACAAATACTTCCTCCCAGTTTTTAATCATATTAAATATAAATAAAATATTATAAATTATAAATAAATTTTAAGTAAAAATTATATTTAACCAAAAGTTGATGTTTTTTTTTTTATGATAACACGAGTATTAAACTCTTGTGATACATCACATGGCATATTTAGAAAACTACCAAGCACATCATTGGTGCAGTGATTTATCAAAAGGTTTGATTAAAAAAGTGCGAAGAAACCGTGAATAGACTACACAAGAAAGTTTTCCTATATTTTTCATGTCTGGCAGTCCTCGCATATTTATAAAATAACTCGTGTTATTTATTCCTCAAAATGAGTAACGTCGATGCTTTCAAACTCCCCTTGTTAAAATCTGTCTAAATTCTTTGTTTTATGAGTATCTTAAAAAAAACAGTAAAATTGTGACTTTAACACGTTATTATTAAAAAATTTAAATATTTTTTTCACTCAAATAACATTATTTCTAAAACTTAACAAAGTTCTACAAAAAATACTCTATAGTATTTTTTTTTTNTTTTTTTCACTCAAATAACATTATTTCTAAAACTTAACAAAGTTCTACAAAAAATACTCTATAGTATTTTTTTTTTTTCCAGCAGCCTTTGTTTAACTTTCGTCAGACCATTCCCGTTTACTAAGACAGCGTGATCTCAAAACACTTATCCGACCGATGTATATTCGGCATCATGAAGTAATTACATATGCTAGGATTCAAAGACAATGGTACAATTCATATCACACACCAGCGGCGGATTGGGCGGTCGGTAGAAGATACATAAAACTAATAACCTTGTAAAATACGCGTTCCAACTACATGTNTCAGCGGCGGATTGGGCGGTCGGTAGAAGATACATAAAACTAATAACCTTGTAAAATACGCGTTCCAACTACATGTCGACAACACATTGCCCAAGTACTAGGCGTGCTCGACTGTGAGCGCAGTACAGCTCACTCGATTTTGGAGATACTGGGATTCGACCCTCGGTAGAGTTCACAATGTTCAGTCTCTCTCGCCGAAGTTCTTCGCTTCGATTTCAGGAAAATGTCTCGGAAGTTTCAACCGACATCTGCAATTTTTCTGCCTCTTTCATTATTCGCCATTAGCCGCTTCTCTATCGAGGGGAATGATTTATTCACGTCACCTATTGGAGATAGCTCATTTCGAAAAAAAAATAATATTTTCGCCGTGATCGGGGTTGCAATGCGAGAGAAAACTGGGCACAATTTCAAAGGGCAGACATTGACGGTTTGTTACCCGTACACTAACATAATGAAATAGTACAAAAGAAGAGACGGGAACTTAAGGGGTTTTCCAAAATACTCATTTAATAAAAAAAATTGCAGCAGTAAAAAAAATATTGTCATAACATGAAAAATCAGTTCAACTAACTTTACATAAAATTATTGTGTATTTATCAGTTTATCACAGCCTTCGAGGTTGTAAACGACAGCGACAGTGTTAAACATAGGTCTTCCATCAGTGTGGCTTGCATTTCTGATTCGAACGACAGACTAAGTTTCTGCAATCCGATCGGGTCCTAGAACACGAGGTTCGGTAATATTTGGCGCCCAACGTCCTACATAACTCAACTTACAAGCACCGAGTAAGGTAACACTTTGTTCGGAACCCACCACAAAAAGTACTGTTAATTTTTNACATAACTCAACTTACAAGCACCGAGTAAGGTAACACTTTGTTCGGAACCCACCACAAAAAGTACTGTTAATTTTTATTTTTTTTTCCCGTAATTTTACAAAACATTACTGGTAGAAAATTCTTTATAAGTCTCCATACAAATATCCAATGGNATTTTTTTTTCCCGTAATTTTACAAAACATTACTGGTAGAAAATTCTTTATAAGTCTCCATACAAATATCCAATGGACATTACGTAAATTTCACATAATTTTCCACGAACTCACAGGACGATAATTTTCTTTTCATAGTGACGAAGTAATCTTCGTGTAGACTCGGCATTCGTCGTCCCCGAAAGCAGAAGTTATAGGAAATACGGAGACGTTCCGTGTTTTGTACTGGTATATACGGAGCTTAGCTCCATTTTATCGTCATTACTGTTCGTGTTTCCGTATATTATCTTAAAACTCCCAAAAAACATCCGCGGTGGTGTTCCGTTGTCTAGCTTTTCTGTGCCACGTGGAGAGGTTTCGGTGGCTCTTATACGCGTCTTGGCAGCCTACGATGGTGAAGCAAGGTGAGCAAGGAGCAGCGCCGGAACGCAAGAGTGGAAGAAACAGGAGATCTCCGAGAAAACCCGCCGATGAGCGGCANAACGCAAGAGTGGAAGAAACAGGAGATCTCCGAGAAAACCCGCCGATGAGCGGCACCGTCCGGCGCTATTCTCACAATCCGGGGGTGACCCCGCCGGGAATCGAACCCGGTTCGCCCTGGTGGGAAGGTTGAGTTAATTTGAGTTGAGTGATTTGGGTGGCTCTTAACAACGAGGTCTTGAGAGCCGATCATGAGGGTGAAATTAGGTGAGAATGGAACAACGCCGAAATGCAAGGGCGGGGAATATGTGAGATCCCCGAGAAAACTCCCCTACCAGCAGTATCGTCCGGCACGATTCCCACTTGCGAAAATCCGGGAGTGACGGGGCCGGGAATTGAACCCGGTTCGCCTTGGTGGGAGGCGAGCAGGCTAACCGCTCAGTCACCATGACACTATATGGTGGGTAGGTTTTTGCGACGTTAAACGCAAACCCAATACTATATACGATATTACCTTTCCACCGCGACACGCAGAAATAGGAAAACATATAATCGCATGACTAAAGGTATTTCCCTCCGGGATTTTATTCCATCGGTTTTAAACTTCCGGAAAGGGAAAACGAGAAGAGTATCGCCGTCAGCACGGCGTGGTAGTGGTATGTGTCAGGAGGGATGGTGGTGGAAGGGGGGGGNCACTGCGGCGGCTGATTTGCATGGCCGGAGAGCGGCCACGACCGCTTTCTGCCTGACCATCCGGCGGACGTCCCCCGGGACAGGACAACCGGCCCTGTACGCCCGCGCCTACGCACCGCACAGCGAGTATGGCGGGGTAGAGTGATCACGCTAGCTGCGCAAAATCACTCTCTGTGGGTATGATTTAACGTTAGAACACTATTCAGTGAACACGTGCTTTGAGATATTGTTATGCTTCCCCCAAACCATTTTGTACTGCGATTTAATTAATTTCAAATTAACAACAGTATTTTATTCACATAAAAGTACTCGTGTTTGAAAATTATGATATGAACACACTCGTCGCAGCTGACCGTAAGACTTTGACAGTTGTGTTGGCGTGGGATGGTTCAGTGTTAGGTGCACGTGGAGAAGACCAAAAAAATGTACCACCCCACTCACCACGCCGCCGCACGTACATGACGCAAGCGGTGGTACCCATATACAGAATGTTCGGAAATTAAACGCCCAATTTGCGGGAGGTGATTCCTTACGAAAAATAAAGTCGAAAATGTATAGGACACCATGTATACCCAAACAGAATATTAAAGGAGATATGAATCTAAGGAAATTGGGTTTTGAAANAAGGAGATATGAATCTAAGGAAATTGGGTTTTGAAAATGTATTTTCGCTGAATGCCTTGTATTTTCTGCCAGCGGTAGGGATGGCGGCGATTTACCCATAGCACGTCCCACGCGGTTGAATAGGACACGCCCATTTGGCTAGCTGTGGAGCGTGTGCTAGTGGAGCGCATGTCGTTGATGTGCTGACTCATCACTTCCTCAAGCCGAACACTGCGCACAGACCGAGGACGGCCAAAATTACGCATGTCTCTCTCTGCAACATGGGAAGCATAAGTCACCTTTTTTTTGCGGACTTTGCAGGCGTTGTACAAGGCATTCGGCAAATATACGTTTCCAAACCCCAATTTTCATAGGCTCATATCTCCTTTAATANAATGTATTTTCGCTGAATGCCTTGTATTTTCTGCCAGCGGTAGGGATGGCGGCGATTTACCCATAGCACGTCCCACACGGTTGAATAGGACACGCCCATTTGGCTAGCTGTGGAGCGTGTGCTAGTGGAGCGCATGTCGTTGATGTGCTGACTCATCACTTCCTCAAGCCGAACACTGCGCACAGACCGAGGACGGCCAAAATTACGCATGTCTCTCTCTGCAACATGGGAAGCGTAAGTCACCTTTTTTTTTGCGGACTTTCCAGGCGTTGTACAAGGCATTCGGCAAATATACGTTTCCAAACCCCAATTTTCATAGGCTCATATCTCCTTTAATANGCAGGCGTTGTACAAGGCATTCGGCAAATATACGTTTCCAAACCCCAATTTTCATAGGCTCATATCTCCTTTAATATTCTGTTTAGGTGTATGGTGTCCTTTATAATTTTTACTTTAATTTTCATAAGGAATCACCTCCCGCAGTTTGGGCGTTTAATTTCCGAAAATTCTGTATAGTTCTCTAATGGTTACATCCAACATTTCTGAAGCCCTGATAAAGTTNTGGGCGTTTAATTTCCGAAAATTCTGTATAGTTCTCTAATGGTTACATCCAACATTTCTGAAGCCCTGATAAAGTTTTACTATCAGGATATTCCTCCGCCTACTGCAAATAAGGCTTAACCAAATGTAGACAATTACACAAAAGGGAAAACANCTACTATCAGGATATTCCTCCGCCTACTGCAAATAAGGCTTAACCAAATGTAGACAATTACACAAAAGGGAAAACGCACCGCACTAGTGAGCACTCCCTTAAATAATGTTTTGTGTGAGAACTATTTCTTACTAAGCAATTACGAACACATATATTAACTCCCTTTTTAATTCATATTTACTATAAACGAAATATTGTAGTGTGTAGGTAAAATATATACAAAGTCCAATTTACCCCTATAGCAAAATAAATTTATGTCATCAATAATAAAAGGTTTGTGATGCATGACTATATATATGAAACTACCACACATAAAAAAACAGAGCGAATTTTCAAAGGTTTGAATCAAAANTTGTGATGCATGACTATATATATGAAACTACCACACATAAAAAAACAGAGCGAATTTTCAAAGGTTTGAATCAAAAGGTGTGAAGATACTTCGAACAGACTCTACCTAATTGGAAGTATGTAGGTAGAAAGGGCTTAACGTCTCGTCGAAAGCAAGGTCATTAGAGAGGAAGCAAGTTGCCCAGAGATGCAGGAACGGGGAAGGAATCGACTATGGACTGTAGAAAGGAACCATCCCAGCATTCGCCTAGAGTGGTTTCGGGAAACCGTGGAAAATATAAATCAAGATGCCCGAATCGGGAATCGAACCCATGTTCGCCTAGGTTACGAAGGAGTACCACAGAGGCACTATTTGTTATTTCATTTAAATTTGATATGCAAGTGCTACGAGGCTTTTCCACAATCCGTGCACGACAGTGGCGTATGCAGGTACATTTTCCGGAGAGGATTGCAAAAAAAAAAAAAAAAAAAAAAAAANTCCGAAGGTTTCACGCCCCGGGAAAATGTTAAATTTCAACATTAATTTTTAAAGCAGTAATTAAGCTTATTTCATGACAAAAACACGCGTGTTCATCTGGCAATAACTAATTTTTCAGCAAAAATATATACATTTAAGACACTTTATTTATATCTGTCACAGCATTAAAATTTCAAAATAATTAAGTCTTTACGTGCAGATTTTCCTTGTGCAAGGCCAGCGAGGCGCGGAATTTAGTTTCCAATGCGATAATACTATACTGTGATAACTATATAAAAATTCGTTTTCTTTTAGGAGACGATCGCCCCCCTTTTGCGTATGCCGATGATACAGGCCATTCACAGTTACTCAGTTTCTTCACACTTTTCTGAAGCCCATCTAAAGTTATACTTCCGGTATATTCCTCCACCCCATGTATACAAATCTTAACCAAGTCTACAAAATTACAACAAAAGGACAGCGCACCGCATTCATGTGCACTTAGTGTATAAAAATTTTGCATACCAGGCATTATCAACACACCTGTTTTCTCCGTGTTTTTATTCACTTTAATTATAAATTAAATATTTTAACTCATAGATAAAATTTAAATAAAAATTTAATTTAACCTTTACGTTAACACACGTATAAAACGCTTGTTATACATCATATATACATAAAATAACCAAACACGTCAATACATAGGGGTGATTTTTCAAAGGTTTGTTTAGCGAACAGACTATATAATATAGTCCATTCCGGTCACTTCCAACTTTTCTGAAACTCTGCTGAACTTATACTTCATGGATATTTCTCCGCCTTGCGCAAACAAAGCTCAACTAGGCCTAGAATTTTACACTGAAGGGACAACGCACTGTATTTGTGCGCAATCAGTTTAATCATATTTTGAATGAGAACTATTTCTTATTAGGAATTACCAACACAACTATATTTTCACTGATCTGATATATACTAATTAATACTGAAATATGATAATTTATAGATAAAAAGTAAGTAAAAGTAGAGTTTAACAAAAAGTAAGATATTTTTATGTTAATACAAGAGTAAAAAAACTTGTGATGCACGACGTATTTTGGAAATAGCCAAACACGTCATCCGTGAGATGATTTTTCAAAGGTTTGATCAAGAAAGTGTGACGATACTGCGAGTAGACTGTACACGGTAGGCGACCGTGTACGCCGGCGGCGACTTGCGTCCTTCTTGCCCAAAGACGATGTGGTGGTAGCGCGCGGACGTGCCTATCCGCAGGCGTTGAACCGGGCGGTCGGCGCGAATTTATCCCCGCGCGCCGCACGGNCGAGTGCCATCCTGCGCCGCCCTACAGCTCGCCCCACAGTAGTAGCAAAAGGAGAGTTCCCCGTCAGGGGGAATGGGGATGGCGGAGCCGCGGCACCACGGCCGCCATATTGGATGACGTCACGCGGCCATATTCTTTCCCTTTTCCCCCCTTTTCCACCAAAAGGTCTCTTTTTTTCCTTCAAAAACGACAAAAATTGCCAGAATTTCTCTAAGAATTTCCCGAATTTCCCTCATAAACAGCAAAACATTTCCCGCGAAAATGTGTTTTGCACAATACGGCTGATTTTTACTCAATCCGGATGAATCAGGCGAAAATAGTGCAATTGCCCGCCGGAGTGTGCAATCATTTACAAGCACGCACTGTCATTCCATAACAGCACCATCTATCTTGTCTGAAGAATGTTCGCGTTCATTGCCCTGTCATGCAACTTCTCTTATTCCTTCCAGTCTCTCTCTCTCTCTCTCTCACCCACGCCCGTTCTCTCTCGCCTGCTCTATCCCTTGGGGCTTGCTCATATTCCGGTCTCCTTTATTTTTCTCATGCTCTCACATTCCTTCCTGTCTCATGTCCGTTCTATTCGTTGTGGGGAAGGGTGGGTTCTCACATTCCTTCCAATTTCCTTTATTTTCACCATTTCCACTTTTTTGCTTGTCGAGTACACACACTTGGATGTTCCCTCATCACCGTCGTCAGCTGCCACCTTGGTTTTCTCATATTCCTTCTGGTCTCCTTTCACATGGCGTCCTGGCGGGGCAAGAGTCACATGCTCTGTCATTCCACTTAAATTTTCTAATATTCCTTCTGGTCTATTTTTGCCTGACATCTTCATGGGGACGAATTTCATGCTCTGTCATTCCGCCTGCACGATATGGAGTGAAGCCTGCCTACGCACGCTAGACTAAGAGTCGCACTGCTGACCCCTCAGTGCCAACCCCTCAGTACTGACACCTCAGTGCTGCCTTCATGCACTACCGATGTTGCGCAGTTCTGTTTAACAACCGGACAGTTTTCTATGGTTGCAATAATTTATATCACCATCCAATCGGTCGAAGACGAAACTATGCTGTAATTCTCTGTACTGGGGTAGAGGGAAATCAGTAAGCGCCTCTTTGTTAAGCAGATAGTACCCACTTATTCTCAGCTCTAGATGATTTACTGAAGCCAGGGTCCGACCCAAACCCTTGGTAACCATTCCTTCTTCCTATTGACATAACTTGCGTGTACAATCAACAAGAGCGCTTTATATTGCAGATACAGGTCTTGTGGGCTCTGGTGTACAATATTCAACATCGTGGGGCTCTGGTATCGTATAGCTACAGTCCAGCCATATATTATATTTGACAGCACCATACATTTCTACCTCATCGATAAGTTGGTTTATTATGTTAGGTCTCACAATTGACAGGAAAGAGCAAACATCTTTCGATGTAATTGTCATATTCGGTGCAACACAATCTTTTTAGAAGCCCTCTGAATGAGCATCGCTTCAAGGAAAAGCCATAAACATTAGACTTTGGCTCGCAAAGCACTGAATTAGGCTGCGTTGAACAATCAGATGATGATGTAGCAGGTGTAATATCCGATATACTATTAGTGCCAGCTTATGGGCAATTTCGCGACTTACAAAGTTTTAAATGTCCATTTAAATCGTCAACACATGCATACGTTCTTCGGCACTTATCACATCCATATGTCATACAAATGGTGCTCCTCACACATGTATTTTTTTCATGTCTCCTTGTGTCGTATGCATATGTAAAAGTCTTGTTACAGTAATTGCATGGGTGTCTTCGCGGGAGCAAAGAACTGCTCTCAACATTTCTAAACGAACTCCCACAATAACGTGGTAATATCCACAGATATCGCTTGGCAGGCAGTGCAGGGAGACCCTTACATGTTGCATGATCTCTTTTCAAGTTGCTACGACGTCCAAACTGAGATCTACACTTTTCACATGTGAACATAGTACGACCTGCGTTCTGATAACAACCAGCTTCATGCTGTCTGCAGTTGTTTTTGTTAGAAAAGGTCTTCTTGCAGTAGCGACACAAATAACTTCCCCGAACATTTTCCATCGACGAAGAAGAGTAATTTCTCCGTATCCACTGTTCAACTCTTCGAAGTCTGAATAGCAACTTAGTCGGCCAGCCTATACTAAAACCATCATATATTGTCAGTTTAACTATACTTTGATATTCATGTATATCGATCTCATATCCCATACACCGAACTGGAGACTGGCTCCTACGGCCAGGAGGAGATCAACAAGTACGAGAGCGCACCCTGGCGCTATTTTTAAGGATGAAGAAAAAACATGCGAACACTCTGAGAAAACCCATTTGCCCCCGCTCGCAATAGCAGGAACCGTGATGTCTTACGACCTTGACCTTTGACCGTTATGTTGGACGACATATAAGCTAGAGATGAAGGGAAATAACATACATTTTGTTTCTAAAACAATCATTTGCCTCGCTCACAACAGCAGGAACCATGACAAGCAACCATGACGACCTTAAAAAAACCTATATTTTATTTATAAAACAATCATAGGTGCACTCTGAGAAAATTCATTTGACTCACTCATNAACAATCATAGGTGCACTCTGAGAAAATTCATTTGACTCACTCATAACAGTGGGAACCGTGACAACAAGCAACCATGGCCTTGACCTTAACCTTGGATGAAGTCATGCGACCTTTATCTAGACCTTTGACCACCATATTGAAAAAAATCTACCGCTTAAAACAAAAAAGAATCAGATTTATTAGACAGAATGCCCATAAAACCCATCATACATAAGTAATATGGTTACTCTCGCAGCTCGATACGACGTACAGAACATGAGGAAATCAGTAGCGTGTGGCCCCACCACAGGCAGAAATAACCACTGCTACACGACGCGGCATTGAACATTTCCTTTTGAAAAACATCTCGCTGTCGAATTAGGTCATATCTTCGGGCGTACGTAAATGCGCGATAATATAAAAATGATTTGAGCAGGTATAAACACAATTTTTTTTATCCCGCCAAAGGGTGTTCCTGAGCAGGCAAGTAGCCTGGCAGGTGACTCGTGGAGGAGGGTGCGGAGGAGTGGCTCAGGCACTTTCGAAAATACGTAGAAAAAATGTCAAATTTTCTTACATGTAAAGTGATACTTCAACCCTGTAATTAAACTATTGAATTCTCATACTTCGTCAAACCTTAAGTATCTACTAAGCTGTCTATTATTCCCTCCATGAAAATCTCTACCTAAAATTCTGATCTCGATCGTTTAACGTATTGTTACCATAGAGTTTTCCCAACCTTCTGTCGCATTCATCACCGTACATATATTTGTCACCTTCCTATCTCAAGCTTTCCGCTCAATGAATTCCGTTTGGTATTTTTCTGAATCGATTATGACAACACGGCCGTATCGACGATTCTTTATTTCTCTATCTTCTCTTTACATTGTTGATTTACCTCAATCACAGTGTTCCTGTATTTTTGAGAATCGTTCACACAGAGCTTTCATCTTCCTACTTCCATCACTTTTTGACTTCGNCCACAGTGTTCCTGTATTTTTGAGAATCGTTCACACAGAGCTTTCATCTTCCTACTTCCATCACTTTTTGACTTCGTTGTATTATGCAGTGAATTCAAGTTGCAATTTCCGCCTTTCGTGCTCTTACTTTCAATTCATAATCCCGATTCAATACGAAATTAAATATTTTCTCACATGGTATATGGCTCCAATCTCCACTTTCTCACCTTCAAATGACCACAGCTGTGGAGTCTGGGCAGTGAGTCCATCCCAAAAGGGAATTCTGGCTATGCCCCTGCTTGTAAGTGTGGACGACTGTTACTTACGAGAGTTCCTGTGGATTAGACAGCTACTGCAGCTATTGGCGCGCAAAGGCAACGATCTGCTTGCACGAAGAGACTGCGGGGAGTCATCGGGGTGCTCCCAGACGAGTGATGTGATGTTTACTATAGTGCATTCGAGGTTTCTTCACACTTTTTTAATCCAACCTTTGAAAAATCACTCTATGTGTAACGTGTTTGGTTATTTTCTACATATGCCATGTATTACAAGCGTTTTATACTTCTGTCAACGTAAAAGTACCTTATTTTTGTTAAATTCAACTTTTACTTTCCAATATTTTATCAATTAATTATAATATTTAATTCACCATTGATATGAGTTAAAACTTTGAGGAAACATGAGTTTTGGTAATTACTAATAAGAAATAGTTCTTATGCTCGTGCTCACTGAGTGAGCACGAAGAAGGTGCGTTTAAGCAAGGTATTAATACACTGAGTGAGCACGAATAAGGTGCGTTGCCCCTTTCGTGTGATTTTATACACTTGGTTAAGCTTTGTTTGCACGGGGCAGAGGAATGTCCTCGATGTAGACGTTAGCAGGGCTTCAGAAAAGTTGGAAGTAACCGTGAATGGACTACATCCACCTAGGCGACGAAGCAGAGTTGGGAGTACTTCAGAGACACCGATGGCGCCTTCCAGTTACTACACTGAACTGCACTCGGCGCGCACCGGCCGAATTACGCGTCTTCCAGTCGCCGGAACTCACGCCAACTGCAGTCCTTTTTCCATCTTAGAGTAGTCGATCGCACTGAGTGCAGTTTTCGCCGCACTGTCTCTCTCGAGTCGGTGCAGCAGTTCTACTGCAAATACGGCCGACAAACAAGTAATCGCTTCAGGCGATCACGTAATGATTTCACTTTTTCTAGTTTTCAGGTCACACTGAGTGCGAACCCAATTAAGTCTATTGGAAGGTACTACGGTATATTTAGTGACCTCTAATTAATCGAAAGTACTGGACTGTATAAATTTGTTAATACGACTAATTTTATTTTACTTGTGTAACAAAACACTGAGTAATGGTTTATTATTTACACTGAGGAACTGAATATAGCTGGGAAGTGATAGCCCAATGCGAAATAAATATCTGTATAGATTTTCATATTATTGTAAATCAATTTAAAATATTAGATTTGAATTGATTTTTTTTTTAGTTAATACATCCATCCCTTCATAAATCTGGCCACTCTCAGTATCTTTAAAATGTGCACTGAACTTGGACACCGTGAAGGACGACTAGTTCGTGATTAAAATGCTTGTTATTATTATTACTAAAATGCCTGTTCTTTGGAGTGGGGAAGGCTTGTAACTTGGTGTCTAGATGACATTTTTTTTCTCAATCAGCCACGAGCTAAAATGGACGTCGACACGTAGTCACTTGCACAGCAAGAAAGCGTCTCATCAATTCAGCTTGGAAGACCTTCGAATGAAAACGATATAATTTAAAATCCCGCATAAGCTATGCATATGCGAACCGTCTTATATGTATATGGAAAACAGGAGTAGGGCCCAAACCCACGACCTTCTATACATGACTTGCGCGTATTAACCACAAACCGAACGTTATCGACATTATTAAGTACTCCTCTAACGAAAATCGTGATAAAATTTGATGGACTGGTTTTATTATTCTGTTACTCTCCCTTTATGAATGTTAATTTTAATTAGTTTTAAAGGGTAATTTTCCACCCTGAGCTTTCTGTTCAACAAACAAGGTGACATTAATTCAGACAAACAGATATTTAAAAAATCAATTATAGCTATTTTCTCCCAACTCATTTTCCAGAACTCTTAATCACTTCGACTAATTACTGTTCCTTGTTAAAACAGCGGGTCTTTTTATTCGTTTCTAGCGGCGCTAAATTATTCGGGTTTTTATTTTCTCAGCCTAAAATTGTTTACAACTTTAATTAAAAGTCTGTTAGCGGAGCTTGCACTAGCAATTTGTAGGCCTATGGAGTAAAGCAACGATTGTTGAGAATTAATTTAACTTGAGGTACAGGGAATTTTTATGTTACCATTTTCATTTGTGAACAAGCCAGATTCTTCTTTAAAATTTCTTACACCGAAGCACAGTGATTTTTCTTTGCTTATGCTGGTGAATACTGAAGCTTATTAGAACGAAACTGCAGAAGAAATTTTTTTCACTAGTAATTTTTTATAAGGAATTTGATAAATTTGTTTCTATAAGCATCGCAAAATAAAATTTTTTGAATGCAAGTTTAATACAGCATAAAAAATTGCTTGTAAATATTTATTTTAACTGCACGGCTTAAGTTTTTTTCTCCATAATACTTTTCAAAATATAAATTTTTACATGAAACTTTTAATTTGAATAGGTACGTGTATTAATTTGCGTGTTCCTTATGTCATTAAATTAATAAAGCATCATAAAACGCCACGCAACACAAAACCAAGTTAAAACATTTGTTCGGCCGCCAGTAGCGAGTGCGCATCGCAGAAGCGCAAAAACTTCACCGGAAAGAATATGTGGTCTTTAAGGGAGCAGTATCACTTCCATCTTATTTTTTTTTTTACAAATCTTTTCATAATCAAAATGTATGACTGGACTTAAAAAATTAAAGCTTGGCATGACATTGAGGACTGCTTAATGGAATTTCGGAAAATTTTACGTTACAGCTATATCTATATTTTCCTATGTGAAACTAAAATTATTAAATGATGAGGCAATAGTTGATTACGGTTGCAGATGTGGAACGAATCACGTAAGAAAAATAGGTTGAATTTCGAAATAACTGTTAATATCTTCCTTAAGCCTTGACAAGCTTGGTTTTTAAATATTGACTCTGAAAATTAAGTTACGAAAGAATATGCGTACATCCAAGATGGCAGGGGTACTTTCCCCTTAAAATCACTTCAACAAACGGCAATTGATGGAGCGATACTGCACGAAACAGAAGAGTATTCATTCTCCCAGCATCGCCAGTTCAATATTATTATCCCACGTTTCCGGTCGAGATGCCGGCTGGCAGATGTCCTTCGACGGGGGAAAAAGAAGCATGCTCCCACGTAACGGCCCTCGGCCACATGTAACAATTATGAATCAATAACGAAGGCAATTGAGACGTGGAGTATCTCACTGGAAGGGAAAATGGCAGAGTTTACGAAAAATAATTGTCCTCCAACTCTGTCCATCACTTAACGAGTGACGAGGCACGAACCAAAAAACCGCATGAGATTCTGAGACCGTTGTGGCTTATTAGACTCGAATTTCCTGTAGAGCAGGTTTCGTTGAAAATGAGGCATACCTTGGAAATATACTTAGTTCATACCCTACCGGATGATAACTACGCACACAATCGCATCTAATTTTAAGGACTCAAAAAATTAAGGAACTGATACAAGGGTTTCGGTGGCCGCTGTGGTGTAGTGGTCAGACCACACTATTTATCGCTTAACTGGCAAAATAGAAACAACGTATGCAGTTGTCATTGTGTCTGCCACTTTTTAATGCTGACGTTATAGAATTTTAAGGCGTAGCAAACATGCAGTAGCAGACAGTAGTTCCTTTACGAAAATATGAATATATATATATATATGATTCCTTTTCTCGGTAGTAGTAAAGAAGAGCGTTAACCTATTTAACAAACCATATAAACAAATGCCCCATATTATTACACATAGTGGCGTTTAATTTATCACAAATCAATCATGCATAACAGATAAATATTACACTTAATTGTATCTTCAGTTGCTTTAATTTTCCTTTTACTAAACCAAGGTACTAGAGATAAAATTATCTCTCATTTCCGGAGCAAATGCAACTATTTTAATCAACGTGGACATGAAGATAATGCCTAAAATGAAAAATTATTTAAAGTACTCTCTTTTGGTCCAACATTTTTTGTGATACAGCAGCTAGTAATATTCCAGACGAATGCTTTCCAATTTATTGTACAAGTCGTAGATAGCGTAAAATACCGAACATAATACTGACAGCCATAGTATTCAATTTGGAATAAACAATCATAAAAAAAAACATCTGACCTGAAGTAACAGTTTAAGAAATAACGTTAAATTTCTACAGAATCTGTAGTCAGCAGTATATAGTAAACTTATTTCTGGGTAAGACTATTATGATTTTGCTCATAAAATCTGTGTCTTATACACACATAACAAGCACACACGCATATATATATATATGCGTGTGTGCGTGTGTGTGTGGGTTTGCACGATTAAGGTTGTGTATTTTTCTTGCAACTAAAATGTGTATTTATAAATGCCAAGCAGTGAGAAAAAAATCTCCTGGTAAATTTCAGGGCACCTTGTTTATTTTTCAAATTCAGCCGCTTTTACCGGACTGACAAATCTATTCGACTCGCAGAGTTCTGCTGCACGAACAGGATACGTACCGACAAACGCAAACCCTGAGTTGAAATATGCATCAGTTAATAAAATAGAGGCTAGTGAACCTCCTGCGGGAGGGAAATGAGCTTCCGGCAGTCGGCCTTGAATGAAGACGACATAAAGTGGCGCCGAACAAGGGACAACCCTGCAATTAGGGCAGCTCCTCCGCCCTTCTCCGCGGCCGGGCGGTGAAGGAATGGTTGATACGGGGGTGTGGGGGATAGAATTACCATAGATTCCTTGTCCAGATAGCGCGGCCTCTAGC